>MU223206.1:4291489-4347088 GCA_018584345.1 Thuja plicata | reverse complement strand
CAATTAGGGTTAAGGAATTCAATACATTCTAGGCAACTTAAAGAACAATTTACATATCAATGCATTACATTTTAAGATAATCAATCAACCCTTCTTAATATATTACATGTTCTTACTAAACACATCTCTATTTCAATCCCCTTTACATTTTTTAAATGTACACATTATCAATTACAATCTACAACACAATTTTATATGGTACATTTTAGTACCATACAATTTCTTATCTTACACTACCTAAAGAGGATATAAGCCCTGAGAAGGTATTAGCTCTTATCGAGACCCCTCACAATGAAGAGAAATAGGCTACACTGATCCTGGAGCACATCATTCTAAATGACACTAAGGATGTCAATCCAGTTGATTGGACAACATAGGCAAGTAAGGCCATGGATGACATACCATAGATATTAAAATCATTAAAGGATAATAAAGATGACAAAATCAAAGATATAACTATAATAGATATCACTCGAGGTGATCCTGCAAATGAAGTAAATAATGATGAAGATATTAATGTGACCACCGATCAAGGAGAATAAAAGGAAAAGGAAACACAGGATGTTGCACAGGTCAATATACTAGGACAAATGCCATTATTGATCCAAGCTATCAATATCATCTCAGAAGAAAAGGAGAAGACATCTGATCATGATGCAAGCATACCCGAGGATAAGGGTGATGGGGAGAAAAAAAGAACAAATGATGAATAGAAAGGTACAAGTGGAGAAGAAAAATAAGGTGATACCAAGGAAGAGAAAGCTGCAAAAAAAGATAAGGTTGATGTAGAGATGTCTACAACCAACCGACACATGAATATTGAGCAGTAGGATAAAGGTACAACACCTCCAAAGACTTTACCAAGTACATAAAACCTAGAAAAGGAACTTGCTATGGTACTGCATACAAGTGCTTCCACTAAAATTGAAAAGAAAAAGAAGAATAAAAATCTAGTCACATTGGATGAAATTATTGACATACCAGACTATGATCCTAGGACATTAGATCTAGAGTCAATTAAAAAGTATGGTGAACTTTGTAAAAGAAAGGAAACTTAGGAAAAAATTAGGAAGGAGCACAAGAACTCCCAAGTCCTAGAGACAACCAAAGATATAGTATTTTATATTTTACCTGACACATATATCAGTCAAAGTGCACCTATACTTGATCAATTCGCAATTCTTACCAATGCCATCACATCATAGAATGTAGATGTAGACAAGGCAATAGAATAATGTGCTGAGTAGAAGTGTCTATACAAGCTTATAGAGAAAATCATCTAGGAAGTGGCAAAACAAAAGGTAAAACTTTCTGAATTAGTTACTACTATAGAACCAATAATATCAGAAGTAGTAAACATAATTCAAAAGTTGTGCACATTAGAAAGTTTCACTTACGATCATAGTGACAAGTTGGCCAAAATTGATGAAGATCTTAAGGAAAGTGCACAAGGTCTTACAACCGATATCAATGCATTCAAGTTGCATTATGATAAGCTAGTAAAATCTAAATGGTTGAGACTAGAGATTCAAGAGGCAAAATCCAAAATCTGAGATGAGGTAACCAAGATCCAAGCTCTACTACTACCAAATCCCACATTACTGCAATAACATATGACTTTGGTAAGAACATTGATTGCCACCCATTAGATGTCTATTACAGAGAGAATATATGATATGCATTCCAGAATCACCTTGGAATTCATGACAATTGAGAACCTCGAAAAGAAATGGGAGAAGATGATGGAAGACAAAGAAATACCATTCCCACATCCTTGACAAATGATAAATATTACCCCTTTGTCATTATTTTAAAAAAATGGGGGAAAATGATATGATGAATGGGGAAATGATAAGTTGAAAAGGGGAAATAATAAAAGGGGAATTATATATATGTGTGTAAAGGAAGAAACATGTACATATACTATACCAAGGCATGCACATAGGGGGAGTCATATTGACAAGATAAACACATGGTGTATATACTAAACATTTTAGTTTTGCACATATCAGGTTTTGATACTAAGAATTTGTGTGGACCTTAGAAGGTCATTTGTGTGGAGAATTTGTGTGGACCTTAGAAGGTCATTTGTTTTATTTCCCTAAGATGGATATGACTAGGTCAATCCATGTTTAGATAGGTTGGTTATTTGATTTATTTTAGTTGTGTGTGTGTGAGGTAGTTTTTAAGCCTCTGGAAATCCAACCAAGGCATCAAGAACTTTTGATAAGATGCTTGGTATGACTGGCACTCGGTATGACTGGTGCTCGGTATCACTAGCGCTCGGTTAACACTAAGAATTTTGGTTAGCACTTTCGGTTAACACTATGAATTTTGATTAACACTATCGGTTAATAATTTTAGTTAACACTGTGAATTTTGGTTAACAATTTTGGTTAACACTATGAATTTTGGTTAACATTGGCACCCAATTAAGACTGGTGCTCGGTTTTGTATTACTGTTGCTCAGTAAATTCAATTGTAACGGCTCGTGAAAAGTGGATCTTGTCTATTATGGACACTATGGGAAGTTGTAATGGTTATTGAAGAGATTCTTATGAATATATGGGGAGTTAGGTTTTTTCCAATGAGAGGATGATTGTTAATAACATCCCAAGCATTCATTTAAAAAGAGGAGAGATTGAAAAAGAAGAGAAGCTACATGAAGAAGTGACAAAGTTGTAGATTTTGTATTGTTTGGTTTTATTTTCTAGTAATGAGAAGTTGCAGACTATTTGTTTAGTGAATATCAAACTTTTTTGTTTACTTTGCATGCAAGTAGATTAGTTCACCTTATTTTCTATTTTGCAAGTTATTAGCTCTTCACCTATTATGGGTTGTAAACATTAATGGTCCCTCGAGATTCTTGAATCCATGGTGAGAATCATGTGTTAGGATGGAACTCGAGAGGAGCCCTTGTACATAATTTCCTTTTTTTTTGGTAGGAGAAGAAACAAAAACAATTTTGGAGATCTTACCCTAGGCGAGCTCGATAATAGTCTGGCTAGGGAAGAGAATGAAAGGAATGTTCTGCAAACATTGATTGAGTAAGTAGAATGAATCTATTTGTGTCGGTTCAGTGAGGAAGATGAATAACATTTCGATGGGGAATTGAGCCTTGAAGAGGAGGTAAAGATGATAGTGGCTTACCTTAGTTTAGGGTTGTGAATACCCTAAGAGATCTAGGATAAAGATCTCAGAGCAGAGCCAAGCTGGTTCTGTAGTAGCAACAAGACTCCAGTAGCACATCGGATTGGTATCAGAGCCTAAATTGATTAGGCTTGTTGTAGATGTTCCAGCCAACAGTATTAGTAGGTGAAAACAAGATGGTCACCAATGCAAAGCTTGCAAAGGAATTAGATGAGAAGAAGAGGATAATCAAAGATCAAAGGAAAAGGAGTAGACTCCTTGAAGAAGCCCTGGATGAGATGAAGGTAAAGCTTCAAGAAGTTGTAGGTGAAACTAAAAGAAGAGATGGAGATGAAGTCAACAACAAAAAAGGGAAGCAGAAAGTTGATGAAGAAGACTTGATACCTGAATCAGACCCTCCAATGAATGAGGAGCCATTTCTAAAATCTCTCAAAGCCCTATGAGGAAAAATTCTTGAAGGAATTCCATTCTTTAATGCAAAAATGGACAATGAACTAGTTGTGGAATGGATAGAAGGTATTGAGAATCATTTTGAATGTGAGGGTATAACTGAATCACAAAAGGTAAAAGTAGAAAAGTCAAGGTTAAGAGGTTCAACATTAAGATGGTGGAAATACCTCCAAGAAGAGAGGGAGGAGATGGGTAAGCATCCACTTTCAAATTGGAATGCCATGTTAAACAAGGTAAATGAGCAATACCTACCTGAGGATTATGAAATCCAGTTACACAAGAAGATTTGGATGTGGCTACATATACTAAAGAATTCCAAAAGTTGTGCTTGAGGTAAAGAGTCCAAGAGGTTGACACTATCAAGGTGTCTAGGTATCTTGGAGACTTAAAATGGAATATCCAAGAGGAAATCAGTTTGTGGACTCCCAAAACTGTCCATAAGTGTTTCCAACTTGCATTGAAAGTGAAAGAGAAGAACAAAAAGAAATCAAAATCAAACTTCAGAGGAAGAGGTAGAGGTAGAGAAGGAAGAGGAAAAGGAGGCTATGGTGGAAGAGGGTCAGATTCAAGGTAGCAAAGTGAGAACAAGCTCACTGAAAATTAGGAAGGAAACTCAAATAAAGGAGGTTTCAATAGAGGTAGAGGCTCTAACACTAGTTGGAGAGGAAGGAACAATAGTAATCAAGGAAGAGGAGCATCCTACTTTGCCACCATGAAATTCTACCACTACAATCAGCTAGGGAATCCTACCTATAGGTGTCTTGAAAAAGGTTCTACTTCTCAAGGAGGTGGAAAGAGAGTTAACTATGTCCAAGAAGAATCAAGTTGCAACAGAAAGCCATCTGAGGTACCATTAGAATCAAAGGAAGGGAAGAACCTCATGATAAAGAGGACCTTAATCAGAGAGCCAAGAAAAGAAGAACCAAGCCAAAGGAGAGTACTCTTTAGAGTGAAGTGCAAGATCATAGGGAAGGTGTGTAGAGTCATTATTAATTCAGGCTCAATTGATAATATCATTAGTGAAGAGGCAGCCACCAAGTTAAATTTGAAAAGGATTCCACATAACAACCCATACAAGGTTACATGGCTCAACAAAGGACATCATGTGTTTTTAGGAGAATAAGCATGGGTAGTGTTCACCATTGGCAAGTATAAAGCTAGAGTTATATGTGACATTCTTCCCATAGATGCATGCCACCTTATACTTGGAAGGCCATGGAAATTTTATAGGCAAGCCATGCATGATGGAACAAAGAATGCATACTCATTCAAGAAAGATGGAGTGACTTTCAAAATTCAGTCCCTGATAGAAGAAGGAGAGATGAAAACATCAAGTCCAAGTGTGCTCATGGTTGATGAGAAAGAGTTCTTGAAGAATCTAGGAGAAGGTGAAGGAGTTAGATTTGCTTTAGTATTGAATCCAAAAGAAGCTACTATCAAGAGATCAGAGATACCAAATGAGGTAAAAGAAATACTTGAAGAGTATAGAGACATTGTGAATGATGGCCAGCCCACTCCCCTACCTCCTAAGAGACTTGTTAGTCACAATATTGACTTCATACCAGGAGCTACCTTACCCAAAAAAGCTTCCTATAAGATGACCCCTCAGCAAAATGAGGAAATAGCCAAGAAAATTAGAGAGTTATTAGACCAAGGCCTAATTAGAAAGAGCATAAGCCCATGTGTAGTCCCTATTGTTTTAGCACCTAAGAAAGGAGGATCTTGGATACTTTGTACTGATTCTAGAGCCATAAATAGAATCACCATTAGGTATAGTTTTCCAATACCTAGAATTGAAGAGCTAATGGACTATTTAGGGGGGGGGGAGTACTTCAGAAAGATTGATCTTAAGAGTGGCTACCACCAAATCAGGATAAATGAAGGAGATGAATGGAAGAAAACCTTCAAAACTATAGAAGGTTTGTATGAATGGCTTGTAATGCCATTTGGTTTGTCTAATGCTCCCTCAAATTTTATGAGGCTTATGAATGAGGTATTGGTAGAATGCATTGGTAAGTTTGTTGTTGTCTACCTTGATGACATTTTTGTTTTTAGTAGAACTAAGGAGGAGCATATTAGGCATTTGAAAATTGTTTTCAAGAAATTGCATGATGAGAAGCTAATGATCAACTTGGAGAAGTGTGACTTCATGAAGTAGGAGCTTTTATATCTCAGTTTTGTTTTGTCACGGGGTAACCACAAAATGGACCAAGAAAAGGTGGATTCCATTCTAAGTTGGCCTACTCCCAAGGCTGCAACTAAGGTGAGAAGTTTCCATGGTTTAGCTTAGTATTACAGAAAGTTTATTAGACATTTCAGTGGGATTTGTGCGCCTATGTTAGACACCGTTAGAGGTGGGATGAAGACAAAGTTTCAATGGACACCACAAGCTAACAAAGGGTTTGAGACACTCAAGGAGAAGATAGCAGAGTTGCCTACTCTAGTTCTTCCAAGATTTGATAAGATTTTTATAGTAGAATGTGATGCAAGTAATGCGGCCACTGGGGCTATCATAAGCCAAGAAGGAAGACCAGTAGCTCTCCATAGTGAGAAGCTAAATAATGCAAAGAAGAAGTACTCTTCTTATGACTTAGATTTGTATGCTCTAGTCCAAGCACTCAAGAAGTGGAGGCACTAATTTCTACCAAAGCAGTTCATAGTATATACTGATAACCAAGCTCTCAACTTCCTTAACTCTCAAGACAAACTTAGCAGTAAACACATGAAGTGGGTGGAGTATCTACAAGCCTACACTTTCAATATCAAGCATAAAAATGGAGTATAGAATAAGGTTGTTGATGCATTGAGAAGAAGGCTTCTCACAGTCCAAGAAGCTTAGCTACAAAGCATAGGTATTGATAGCTTCAAAGACCTATATGCTGAAGATGAAGATTTTGCCCAAATCTACAATGTATGCAAGGAGTTTAAAAACAACTTTCATGGTGAGTTCTCTGAATATACTTTGCAGAATGATTTATTGTTTAAAGGAGGTCAACTTTGTGTTCTTAAAGGGTCTATGAGAGATAATTTAATTCAACAAAAATATAATGGAGCACTTAGTGGTCATTTTTGATTCAATAAGACTCAAGAGCTATTCATTAGGTTCTATTTTTGGCCTAGAATGAATAGAGATGTTAGACAGTATGTTGAGAGTTGTGTAGTGTGTCAAAAAGAAAAGGGCACATCTTACAATGTAGGTCTTTATCAGCCACATCCAACCACAACCAGACCATGGGAATGCATTAGCATGGATGTTATAGTAGGTTTTCCAAGAACAAGGCATGAATATGATAGTATTTATGTTGTTGTGGAGAGATTTAGCAAGATGGCTCATTTCATACCTTGCAAGACTATTCATGATGCTTGTAACATTGCTCATTTTTTTTCAGTCGAGTAGTGAGGATCCATGGAATCCCACTTAGTATTGTTTTAGACAGGGACACCAAATTCATGAGCCATTTTTGGAAGACCTTATGGCAAAAGCTTGGCACTAACTTGCCTTTTTGATCTGCCTTCCATCTACAGATAGATGGTAAAACAAAGGTGGTCAATAGGAGTCTTGGTAACTTTCTGAGATACCTCACAAAGCAGTATGGTCAAGCATGGGAACAACTCATTGGAAAAGTTGAATATGCATACAATGATAGAGTGAACAGATCAAATAGTAAGAGTCCCTTTGAAATAGTTTATGGTTTTCACCCAAGAGGGATTTTTGAACTTAGAGAATTGAAGGAAGGAATGCATGGTAGTGGATATGCTAAGTACTTTACTCATTCAATTAGAGAAGTCCATGAAAGTGTGAGAAAGAACTTGATTTAAAATGTTGAAAGGGTAAATAAAAAGGTGGATGCAACAAAGAGGGATGTCCAATTTTAGATTGGATACTCTGTGATGGTACACTTGAAAAAACATAGGCTGCAAAAAGGTTTTCTTCACAAGCTACAAATGAAGAGACTAGGTCCATGTAAGATACTTGCAAAGTATGGAAACAATGCATACAAGGTGGAGCTTCCTGAAGACATTGGGTTGTCACTGGTTTTCAACATTGTAGATTTGGTAGCATATAAAGGACCAATTCAAGATGCTGACCAGAACCTTCAAGAGGTAATACAAGAGGTAAAACATATAAAATTAACCCCTACTCCATCTATGACAGCTGAAAAGATAATAGACTCAAGGGTCTACAAGAAGACTAGGAACAAAGACTATATGGAGCAGCTTGTCAAATGGCATGAAAAAGAAGATGTTGATGCTACTTGGATAAGAGAATCAGAGTTCAAAAGGTTGGGCATTGACTCAAACATTCTCAATCCAAGGGTGGATTAACCTTTCTTTTGTTTGGGGGAGTATGGTGCAGGAGCACAACTAGATTAACCCCTATGTTTCTTGCTTTGTTATTTGATTATGGCATGTACTGACTCTAGCCCAGTTAGGGGAATTTGTGTAGACCTTAGAAGGTAATTTGTTTTATTTCCCTAAGATGGATATGAATAGGTCAATCCATGTTTAGATAGGTTTCTTAGTTGGTTTCTTTTAGTTGTGTGTGTGTGTGTGAGGTAGTTTGTAATCCTCTGGAAATCCAACCAAGGCATCAGGAAATTTTGATAAGCTGCTCGGTATGACTGGAACTCGGTTAACACTGAGAATTTTGGTTAACACTGTCGGTTAACACTATGAATTTTAGTTAACACTGTTGGTTAACACTATGAATTTTGGTTAACATTGCTGGTTAACATTGTGAATTTTGGTTAACACTATGAATTTTGGTTAACACTGGCACCCAATTAAGACTGGTTATCGATTTTGCATTACTGTTGCTTGTAAATTCTGTCGTAATGGCCCATGAAAAGAGGATCTTATCTTTTATGGATAGTATGGGTATTTGTAACGATTCCTAAAGAGATTCTTACGAATATGTGGGTAGTTAGGGTTTTTCCAATGAGAGGATAATTGTTAATAACATCCCAAGCATTCATTTAAAAAGAGGAGAGATTGAAAAAGAAGAGAAGCTACAAGAAGAAGTGACAGAGTTGTAGATTTTGTATTGTTTGTTTTTATTTTCCAGTAATGAGAAGTTCCAGACTGTGTGTTTAGTGAATATAAAGCTTTGTTGTTTACTTTTCATGCAAGAAGATTAGTTTACCTTATTTTCTATTTTGCAAGTTATTAGCTCTTCACCCATTCTGGGTTGTAAACATTAATGGCCCCTCAAGATTTATGAATCCATGGTGAGAATCATGTGTTGGGATGGAACTTGAGAGGAGCCCTTGTACATAATTTCCTTTTTGTTTTTGGTAGGAGAAGCAACAACAACAAGTCTAGAGATATTACCCTAGGCGAGCTCGGTAATAGTCTGGCTACGGAAGAGAATGTAAGAATGTTCTAAAAACATTGATTGAGTAAGTAGAATGAATCTATTTGTGTAGGTTCAGTGAGGAAGATGAATAACATTTTGATGGGGGACCGATTCTTGAAGAGGAGGTAAAGCTGATAGTGACTTACCTCAGTTTAGGGTTGTGAATACCCTAAGAGATCGAGGAGAAAGATCTCAGAGCATAGCCAAGCTGGTTTTGTAGTAGCAATGAGACTCTAGTACCACATCATATGGTCATTTCCAAATATGGAAAAATTGGTCTCAAAATTGAAGGTCTCATCAAGATGAGCACAACACAACTTGAATCATAGAAAATAGAGTTTGTTTTCTCAAGATACGAACGGTCAAAGTTTGGTCAAAGCAGGGAAGTTAGTTTAGTATTTGTAACTAAAAATTTGGTCATTTCCAAATCTGGTGAAAGTGGCCTCAAATCAAAGGGCTCGTCAAGATGAACATATCACAACTTGAATCACAAAAAATGGAGTCTTTTTTTCTCAAGATACGAACGGTTAAAGTTTGGTCAAAGTAGGGAACTCAAGTGAGTATTTGTTGCTAACAACTTGAAGTCCTTTTTGAGTAGCACTTGTTGTTTTGGCCATAACTTGGTCATACGAACTTGAAATTTTGAATTCCATATATCATTGGAAAGTTTATTCCATGGCACATCTTTCCAAGGTTTTAGATTTTTTAGATTATTTCTCATTTTTGCATACAAGGCTGTCAAAGTCATAGCTTAATTTTGCGCTCTCAAAGTTGTAGAATGTGCATACGGACTCCATTTTTTGCAAATGAATAGGCGATGGAAAGGTCATAGCAACATATTTCCAGATTTCTAGACCATTTCATAAGATTTTGATTCAGGTTTTCATCCAATTAATCTTAAGTTTTCTTCGTCTTTTCACTTTCCAGTTCTTCAAGCTTGTACGGGGGTTTGTTTTTATTGTATTATGTTGAGTATTCATAGCTAAAAATTTGGTCATTTCCAAATCTAGCAAAAGTGTTCTCAAATAAAATAGCTCATCAAGATGAACATAACACAACTGGAATTGCAAAAAATAAAGTCTATTTTCTCAAGATATAGATGTTCAAATTTTTTTCAAAGCAAGGAAGTCAGTTGAGTATTTGTAGCTAAAAAATTGGTCATTTCCAAATCTGGTGTACATTGTCTCGAATCAAAAGCCTCATCTAGAAGAACACTGTATAACTTGAATCACAAAAAATAGAGTCTCTCTGCCCAAGATATAGAAGGTCAAGGTTTGGTTAAAGCATGGAGGTCAGTTGCGTGTTCATAGGTTAAATTTGGTCATTATTGAATCTGGAAAAAGTGGCCTCAAATCGAAGGTCTCATTGAGATGAACACAACACAACTTGAATTGCAAAATTAGAGTCTATTTTCTCAACATACAAACGATCAAAGTTTAGTCAAACTAGGGAAGTTAGTTGAGTATTCATAGCTAAAAATTTGGTCATTTCCAAATCTAGTGAAAGTGATTCCAAATCGACAAGCTCGTCAAGACGAACACATGACATCTTGAATCGCAAAAAATGGAGTCTTTTTGCTCAAGATACGGACAGTCAAAGTTTGGTCAAAGTAAGGAAGTTAGTTGAGACTTTGTAGCCTAAAATTTGGTCATTTCCAAATATGGAAAAATTGGTCTCAAATCAAAGGTCTTATTGAGATGAGCACAAAACAACTTGAATTGCAGAAAGCAGAGTCTTTTTGCTCAAGATACGGACAGTCAAAGTTTGGTAAAAGTAGGGAAGTTAGTTTAGTATTCATAGATGAAAATTTGGACATTTCCAAATCTGGCAAAAGATGCATCAAATCAAAGGGCTTGATGAGATGAACTTATGACAACTTGAATCGCAAAAAATGGAGTCTTTTTCCTCAAGATACGGAGGGTCAAAGTTTGGTCAAAGTACGGAACTCAAGGGAGTATTCGTTGCTGAAAATTTGAAGTCCTTTTTAAGTAGCAATTGTTAGTTTGGCCATAACTTGGTCATATAGACTTGAAATTGTGAATTCCATATATCATTGGAAATCTGATTCAGAGGCACAACTTTCCAATGTTCTATATTTTTTAGATTACTTTTCATTTTTGCGTATGAGGTCATCAAAGTCAGAGATTAATTTTGCACTCTCGAAGGCATAGAATGTGCATATGAACTCCTTTTTTCACAAACAAATAGGCGATAGAAAGGTGACAGTGAGACCTTTCTATATTTCTAGACCATTTCATCAGATTTTGATTCCAGTTTTCATTCAGCCAATCTTAATTTTTCTCCATCTCTCCACTCTTTGGTTGTTAAATCTTTTATGGGGGTTTGTTTTTATTGTATTGTGTTGAGTATCTGTAGCTAAAAATTTGGTCATTTCCAAATCTGGCAAAAGTAGTCTCAAATTGAAGGGCTTGTCAAGACGAACACAATGTACAAATTTTTGACAAAGTAGGGAAGTCAGCTGAGTTTTTGTATCTGAAAATTTGGTCATTTGAAATTTGGAGAATATTATCTTGAATCAAAGGCCTCATCTAGACAAACATGATATAACTTGAATCACAAAAAATAGAGTCTGTCTGCTCAAGATACATAAGGTCAAAGTAGGGAGGTTATTTGTGTGTTTGTAGCTAAGAAATTGGTCATTTATAAATCTAGGGAAAGTGGCCTCAAATCCAAGGTCTCATCAAGATTAACACAACACAACTTGAATCACAAAAATCAGAGTTTGTTTGCTCAACATACAGATGGTCAAAGTTTGGTCAAAGAAGGGAAGTCAGTTGAGTATTTGTAGCTGAAAACTTGGTCGTTTCCAAATCTAGTGAAAGTGGTCCCAAATCAAAAGGCTCGTCGAGATGAACACATGACAACTTGAATCGTAAAAAATAGTCCTTTTGCTCAAGATATAGATAGTCAAAGTTTGGTAAAAGGAGGGAAGTCAGTTGAGTGTTTGCAGCCTAAAACTTGGTTGTTTCCAAATATTACAAAAATGGTCTCAAATTGAAGGTCTCATCTAGATGAGCACAATACAACTTGAATTACAAAAAATAGAGTCTATTTTCTCAAGATATAGATGGTCAAAGTTTGGTCAAAGTAGGGAAGTTAGTTGAGTATTCGTAGCTAAAAATTTCATCATTTCCAAATCTGAGGAAAGTGACCTCAAATCGAAGGGCTCGTTGAGATGAACATATGACAACTTGAATCACAAGAAATGAATTCTTTTTTCTCAAGATACGGACAGTCAAAAATTGGTCAAAGTATGGAACTCAAGTGAGTATTCATTGTTGAAAATTTGAAGTCCTTTTTGAGTAGCAGTTATTGTTTTGGCCATAACTTGGTCATACGGACTTGAAATTGTGAATTCTATATATCGTTGGAAATCTCATTTTGAGCACGTCTTTCAAACATTCTAGATTTTTGAGATTATTTCTCATTTTTGTGTACAAGGCAGTCAATGTCAGAGCTTAATTTTGCACTCTCGGAAGCGTAGAATGTACATATAGAATCTATTTTTCACAAATGAATAGGTGATGGAAAGGTGATAGCAAGACCTTTCCATATTTCTATACCATTTCATCATATTTTGATTCTAGTTTTCATCTATTTAATCTTAGTTTTTCTCCATCTTTTTGCTTTCTAGTTCTTAAAGCTTATAGGTTATTTTTTATTGTATTGTGATGAGTATCTGTAGCTGAAAATTTAGCCATTTCCAAATCTAGCGAAAGTGCTCTCAAATCAAAGAGCTCATCGAGACAAACACAACACAACTTGAATCACAAAAAATGAAGTATATTTTCTCAAGATATAGATGAACAAAGTTTGGTCAAAGCAGGGAAGTTAGTTGAGTGTTTGCAGTTGAAAATTTGGTCATTTCCAAATCTGGCGAACATTGTCTCAAATCAAAGGCCTGATCCAGACAAATAGGATACAACTTGAATCATAAAAAATAGAGTTTATTTTCTCAAGATATAGAAGGTCAAAGTTTGGTCAAAGTAGGGAGGTCAGTTTTGTGTTCATAGCTGAAAATTTGGTCATTTTTAAATCTGGCAAAAGTGGCCTCAAATCAAAAATCTCATCGAGAAGAACACAACACAACTTGAATTGCAAAAATTAGAGTCTGTTTGCTCAAAATATGGATGGTCAAAGTAGGGAACTCAGTTGAGTATTCATACCTAAAAAATTTTCTATTTCTAAATCTAGTGAAAGTGGTCCCAAATCAAAGGGCTCATCGATACGAACACATGACAACTTGAATCACAAAAAATGGAGTCTTTTTTCTCAAGATACAAACGATCAAAGTTGGGTCAAAGAAGGGAAGTCAGTTGAGTGTCCGTAGCCTAAAATTTTCTCATTTCCAAATATGGAAAATTTGGTCTCAAATCGAAGGTCTCATCGAGAAGAGCACAACACAACTTGAATCACATAAAACAGAGTTTGTTTGCTCAAGATATAGACAACCAAAGTTTGGTTAAAGCATGGAAGTTAGTTGAGTATTCGTAGTTGAAAATTTGGTCATTTCCAAATCAGGGGAAATTTGACTCAAATCGAAGGGCTCGTCAAAATGAACATATGAAAATTTGAAACACAAAAAATTGAGTCTTTTTTCTCAAGATACAGACGGTCAAAATTTGGTAAAAGTAGGGAACTCAAGTGAGTATTCGTTGCTGAAAATTTGAAGTCTTTTTTGAGTAGCACTTTTTGTTATGGCCATAACTTGGTCATACGGACTTGAAATTGCAAATGTCATATATCGTTGGAAATCTAATTCTGAGGTACATCTTTCAAGCATTCTAGATTTTTGAGATTATTTTTCATTTTTTCTTACGAGGCCATCAAATTCAGAGCTTAATTTTGTGCTCTTGGAGGTGTAGAATGTGCATACAGACTCCATTTTTCACAAACAAATAGGTGATGGAAAGGTGATAGCAAGACCTTTCCAGATTTCTAGACCATTTCATCAGGTTTTTATTTCAGTTTTCATCTAGTTAATCTTAAGTTTTCTCCATCTTTCCACTTTCATGTTCTTAAAGCTTGTACGTGGGTTTTTTTCATCGTATTGTGTTGAGTTTTCGTAGCTAAAAATTTGGTCATTTCCAAATCTAGAGAAAGTAGTATCAATTCAAATGGCTCGTCAAGACGAACACAATACAACTTGAATTGCAAAAAATAAAGTCATTTTTCTTAAGACACAGATGGTCAAAGTTTGATCAAAGAAGGGAAGTCACTTGAGTGTTCGTAGCTAAAAATTTGGTCATTTCTAAATCTAGCTAACATTGTCTTGAATCGAAGGCCTCATCCAAAAAAACATGATATAACTTAAATCACAAAAAAGAGAGTCTTTATGCTTAAGATACATAAGGTAAAAGTCTAGTCAAACTAGGGAGGTCAGTTGCGTGTTTGTAGCTAAATATTTGGTCATTTCCAAATCTGGCAAAAGTGGCCTCAAATCGAAGGTCTTGTCAAGATGAACATAGCATAACTTGAATCGCAAAAATAAGAGTTTGTTTCCTCAACATACAGATGGTCAAAGTTTGGTTAAAGCAGCGAAGTTAGTTGAATATTCATAGCTGAAATTTGGTCATTTCCAAATCTGGTGAAAGTAGTCCCAAATTGAAGGGCTCATCAAGATGAACACATGACAACTTGAATAGAAAAAAAAGGAGTCTTTTTGCTAAAGATATGGATGGTCAAAATTGGTCAAAGTAGGGAAGTCAGTTTAGTGTTCGTAGCCTAAAATTTGGTCATTTCCAAATATGGAAAACTTTGTCTCAAAATTGAATTTCTCACCGAGACAAGCACAACACAACTTGAATAGCAGAAAATAGAGTTTGTTTTCTCAAAATACGGATTGTCAAAGAACGGAAGTCGGTTGATTATTCGTAGCTAAAAATTTAGTCATTTCCAAATATGGTGAAAGTGGCCTCAACTCAAAGGGCTCATCAAGATGAACATATGACAACTTGAATTGCAAAAAATAAAGTCTTTTTTCTCAAGATACAGATGGTCAAAGTAGGGAACTCAAGTGAGTATTCGTTGCTAAAAATTTGAAGTCCTTTTTGAGTAGCAGTTGTTGTTTTGGCCATAACTTGGTCATACAGACTCAAAATTGTGAATGCCATATATCGTTGGAAAGTTGATTCTAAGGTACATATTTCCAATATTCCACATTTTTTAGATTATTTCTCATTTTTGCATATGAATTCATCAAAGTCAGAGATTAATTTTGGGCTCTCAGAGGTGTAGAATGTGCATACAGACTCCATTTTTTCCAAACAAATAGGCGATGCAAAGGTGATAGACAGACCTTTCTAGATTTCCAGACCATTTCATAAGATTTTTATTTTAGTTTTCATCCATTTAATCTTAATTTTTCTCCATCTTTCCACTTTTTGGTTCTTAAAGATTGTTTAGGGGTTTATTTTTGTTGTATTATGTTGAGTATCCGTACATGAAAATTTGGATGTTTCCAAATCTAGTGAAAGTGGTATCAAATTAAAGGGCTCATTGTGATGAACAAAACATAGCTTAAATTGTGAAAAACAAAGTCTATTTTCTCAAGATACCTATGGTCAAAGTTTTTTCAAAGTAGGGAAGTCAGTTGATAGTTCGTAGCTGAAAATTTGGTCGCTTCCAAATCTAGAAAACATTATCTCAAATCAAAAGCCTCATCCAAATGAACACAACATAACTTGAATCACAAAAAATAGATTTTGTCTATTCAACATATAGAAGGTCAAAGTATGTTCAAATTAGGGAGGTTAGTTGCATGTTCATAGCTGAAAAATTGGTTTGAATCTAGCGAAAGTGGCCTCAAATTGAAGGTCTCATTGAGACAAACACAACACAACTTGAATCGCAAAAATTAGAATTTGTTTGCTCAACATACAGATGGTCAAAGTTTGGTCAAAGAAGGGAAGTAATTTGAGTATTTGTAGCTAAAAATTTGGTTGATTCCAAATCTGGAAAAAGTGGTCCCAAATCGAAGGGCTTGTCAAGATGAACACATGACAACCTGAATCACAAAAAATGGAGTCTTTTTTCTCAAGATACGGATGGTCAAATTTTGGTCAAAGCAAGGAAGTCAGTTGAGTGTTTGTAGCATAAAATTTGGTCTTTTCCAAAAATGGAAAAATTGGTCTTAAATCAAAGTTCTCATCAAGACGAGCACAACACAACTTGAATCACAAAAAATAGAGTCAGTTTTCTCAAGATACAGATGGTCAAAGTTTGGTCAAAGTAGCGAAGTCAGTTTAGTATTCATAGATGAAAATTTGGTCATTTCCAAATCTAGCAAAAGTGGCCTCAAATTGAAGGGCTCATTGAGATTAACATATGACAACCTGACAACAAAAAATAGAGTCTTTTTGCTCAATATATGGACGGTCAAAGTTTGGTCAAAGTAGGGAACTCAAGTGAGTATTCGTTGCTGAAAATTTGAAGTCCTTTTTGAGTATTTTTTGTTGTTTTGATCATAACTTGGTCATACAGACTCAAAATTGCAAATGTCATATATAATTGGAAATCTAATTTAGAGGAACAACTTTCTAATGTTCCAGATTTTTTAGATTACTTCTCATTTTTGTAAACAAGGCCATCAAAGTCATAGGTTAATTTTTTGCTCTCAGAGGTGTAGAATGTGCATAAGGACTCCATTTCTCACAAACAAATAGGCAATGGAAAGGTGATAGTGAGACCTTTCCACATTTCTAGACCATTTCATCAGATTTTGATTCTGTTTTTCATCCATTTAATCTTAATTTTTCTCCATATTTTTGCTTTTAAATTCTTAAAGATTATATGGGGGTTTGTTTTTATTGTATTGTATTGAGTATCTGTAGCTGAAAATTTGGTCATTTCTAAATCTAGTGAAAGTGGTCTCAAATTGAAGGACTCATCAAGATGTACACAACACAACTTGAATTTCAAAAAATGAAGTCTATTTGATCAAGATGCAGATGGTCAAAGTTTGGACAAAGTAGGGAAGTTAGCTGAGTGTTCGTAGCTGAAAAATTGGTCGTTTCCAAATCTGGTGAACATTGTCTTGAATTAAAGGCCTCTTCCAGACAAACTAAATATAACTTGAATCACAAAAAATAGATTCTTTCTATTCAAGATAGAGAAGGTCAAACTCTGGTCAAAGTAGGGAGGTGAGTTGCATGTTTGTAGCTGAAAATTTGGTCATTTTTCAATCTGGAAAAAGTGGCCTCAAATCGAAGGTCTCATTGAGATGAACACAAAACAACTTGAATCGCAAAAATCAGAGTATGTTTGCTCAACATACTGATGGTCAAGGTTTGGTCAAAGTAGGGAAGTCAGTTGAGTACTCATAGATGAAAATTTTGTCATTTCCAAATCTGATGAAAATGGCCCCAAATCAAAGGGCTCATCGAGATGAACATATGACAACTTGAATTGCAAAAAATAGAGTTTTCTTTCTCAAGATAGGGACAGAAAAAGTTTGGTCAAAGTAGGGAACTCAAGTGAGTATTTGTTGCTGAAAATTTGAAGTCCTTTTTTAGTACCAGTTGTTGTTTTGGCCATGACTTGGTCATAAGGACTCAAAATTGCAAATTCTATATATCATTGGAAAGCTCATTCAAATGAGCATCTTTCCATAGTTCCCAATTTTTGAGATTATTTACCATTTTTGTGTATGAGGCCCTAAATGTTAGAGCTTAATTTTGTGCTCTCAGAGGCATAGAATGTGCATATAGACTCTATTTTCTCCATACACAAAAATTACAGTTTGTTTTCTCAACATACAGACGGTCAAATTTTCGTCAAAGTAGGGAAGTCAGTTGAGTATTTGTAGCTAAAAATTTGGTCATTTCCAAATCTGGCTAAAGTGGTCTCAAATAGAAGGGCTCATCGAGATGAACACAACACAACTTGAATCGCAAAAAATGAAGTTTTTTTGCTCAAAATATAGACGATAAAAGTTTGCTAAAAGTAGGGAAGTCAGTTGAGTGTTCGTAGCTAAAAATTTGGTCATTTCCAAATCTTGCGAACATTGTCTCGAATCGAAGGCCTCATCTAGACAAACATGATACAACTTGAATAACAAAAAATAGAGTTTGTCTGCCCAAGATACAGAAGGTTAAAGTATGGTTAAAGCATGGAGGTCAAATGCATGTTTGTAGCTAAAAATTTGGTCATTTCTGAATCTAGAAAAAGTGGACTCAAATCAAAAGTCTCATCAAGATGAACACAATACAACTTGAATCACAAAATTCAAAGTCATTTTTCTCAGCATACAAACGATCAAAGTAGGAAACTTAGTTGAGTATTCGTAGCTAAAATTTTGGCTGTCTCCAAATTTGGAGAAAGTGGTCCCAAACCGAAGGGCTTGTCAAGATGAACACATGACAAATTGAATCGAAAAAAATGGAGTCTTTTTGCTCAATATATGGATAGTCAAAGTAGGGAAGTTAGTTGAGTGTTTGTAGCCTAAAATTTGGTCATTTCCAAATATGGAAAAATTGGTCTCAAAATCGAAGGTCTCATCGAGATGAGCCCAACACAACTTGAATAGAAGAAAATAGAGTTTGTTTTCTCAACATACGGACGGTCAAAGTTTGGTCAAATTAGGGAAGTCAGTTGAGTATTTGTAGCTGAAAACTTGGTCATTTCCAAATCTGGCGAAAGTGGCCTCAAATTGAAGGGCTCATCAAGATGAACTTATCACAACTTGAATCGCAAAAAATGGAGTCTTTTTTCTCAAGATATGGACGGTCAAAGTATGGAACTCAAGTGAGTATTTGTTGCTAAAAATTTGAAGTCCTTTTTTAGTAGCAATTGTTGTTTTGGCCATAACTTGGTCATATAGACTTGAAATTATAAATGTTAAATATCGTTGGAAATATGATTTCGAGGCACATCTTTCCATTGTTCTAGATTTTTGTGATTATTTCTCATTTTTGCTTACGACACCATCAAAGATAGAGCTTAATTTTGTGCTCTTGGAGGCGTAGAATGTGCATATGGACTCTATTTTTTGGAAACATATAGGCGATGGAAAGGTGATAGCAAGACATTTCCATATTTCTAGACCATTTCATCAGGTTTTGATTCTAGTTTTCATCCAATTAATATTAATTTTTCTCCATATTTCTTCTTTCTGGTTCTTAAATCTTGTACAGGGTTTTTTTTATCATATTGTGTTGAGTATCTGTAGCTGAAAATTTGGTCATTTCAAAATCTAGCAAAAGTGGTCTCAAATTAAAGGGCTCATCAAGATGAACACAACACAACTTGAATTGCAAAAAATGAAGTCTGTTTTCACAAGATATAGATGGTCAAACTTTGGTCAAAGCAAGGAAGTGACTTGCATATTCGTAGCTAAAAATTTGGAAATTTCTAAATTTGGGGAAGATTATTGTCTTGAATTGAAGGCCTCATCTAGATGAACATGATACAACTTGAATCACAAAAAATAGAGTCTGTCTGCTCAAGATAAAAAATGTCAAAGTATGGTCAAAGCAGGGTGGTCAATTGCGTGTTCGTAGCTAAAAATTTGGTCATTTTTGAATCTGGAAAAAGTGGCCTCAAATCAAAGGTCTCGTGGAGATGAACATAACATAGCTTGAATCACAAAAATTAGAGTCTATTTTCTTAACATACAGATGGTCAAAGTTTGGTCAAAGTAGGGAAGTCAGCTGAGTATTCATAGCTGAAAATTTGGCCATTTCCAAATCTAACAAAAGTGGTCCCAAATTGAAGGGCTTGTCAAGACGAACACATGACAACTTGAATCGCAAAAAATGGAGTTTTTTTGCACAAGATACAGATGGTCAAAGTTTGGTCAAAGTAGAGAAGTCAATTGAGTATTCATAGCCTAAAATTTGGTCATTTCTAAATATAGAAAAATTGGTCTCAAATCAAAGGTCTCATCAAGATGAACATAACACAACTTGAATCATAGAAAACATAGTTTGTTTTCTCAATAAATAAACGGTCAAATTTTGGTCAAACTAGGGAAGTTAGTTGAGTATTGGTAGCTGAAAATTTTGTCATTTCAAAATTTGGCAAAATTGGCCTCAAATCAAAGGGCTCATCAAAATGAGCATATGACAACTTCAATCACAAAAAATGGAGCCTTTTTCTCAAGATAGAGACGCTCAAAGTTTGCTCAAAGTAGGGAACTCAAGTGAGTATTTGTTGCTGAAAATTTGAAGTCCTTTTTGAGTAACAGTTGTTGTTTTGGCCATAACTTGGTCATATGGACTCAAAATTGTGAATTCCATATATTTTTGAAAAGCTAATTACAAGGCGCATCTTTCCAACATCCTATATTTTTGAGATTATTTCTCCTTTTTTGTACGAGGCCTTCAAATTCATATCTTAATTGTGCACTCTTGGGGGTGTATAATGTGCATACAAACTCCATTTTTTGCAAATGAATAGGCAATGAAAAGGTGACAGTAAGACCTTTCCATATTTCTACACCATTTCATTAGATTTTGATTCTAGTTTTCATCTAGTTACTCTTATGTTTTCTCCATATTTCCACTTTCCAGTTCTTAAAGCTTGTATGGGGTTTTATTTTTATTACATTTTGTTGTTGTGGCTGAAAAATTTTTCATTTCCAAATCTCGCGAAAGTGGTCTCAAATCGAAGGGCTCATCAAGATGAACAATGTTGATGACAATTATTCAATTGTGTATTGTCATTTATGTTTACACAAATATAGTGATATTTACACAAATATATAATCCTATTTGAGCATAGTCAGTTTATGCCAAGCACTCTCGAGAATTAAAGAAGACCAAAGTGATTTTAAGTTCTAACCAAGTTCACTCAGGCAGTACAGTCTTGGTCGGGCATTGAAGGATTTGAGTATTAACCGAGTTATGCTTTTAGTGATAGCTGAATAATAGCATTTTATACTTTATAGTTAATTGGTGATATGAAGCCGACAAACTTAAGTTTTATTGATTATTTAGAAGGTTATTAAAGCTAACTTGACAAGGCTTATCATATATATATATAAGGTCAAGTTTGGATTGAATATGGTGTAAGTAAGAAAGTGAGATATGTGTTTATGACATGAAGTGTGGAAGAGAAATGAGATGGGATTTTTATTGAGAATAGAACATACAGAGCTGCAACAGAATATCTGATTAGTGAAGATCAAGTAATTAAAGCCAGAGTAGAGATCTGAATCAGCAAAGATAGTTTCTTCTCAAAATAGGTTAATCCATTGTTACTTTCTAACAATTGTAGCAGTGATCAAAATCTCTTTACAGAGTATTCTTAACAGTCTTTTGTAAATCCTCTCACAAGGTGACATTTCTACATTGAATTTTTTGAAGACCTCTAACAAGGCCACTCCTCACAAGGTGATTAAATCCTCTAACAGGGTCACACCTAATAGTGTGTTATTGTAACCTTTAAACAGGGTTGGCTCCTAACAGGGCTCACTTCAGAAGAGTGAAAAATAGTGACTAGTTGCAATTCATGGTTTTTCCCATATTGGGTTTCCACATTAAATCTTGGTTTTATCTGTGTACATTTTATTTTCTTTATGGTTTATGTTTCTACAATTAATTACTAAAGGATAATCACAGTTAATATCTTAAGATTTTCTATGCTAACCGAGTGACAATATAATATATGTGTTAACTGAGCAACAGTGATAAATTTGTTTAAGACATCTAAGGGACTTGGATTTGTTTTTGTGGTAACTAATTCACCCCTCCCCTCTCAGTTACTCAACTCATTTCCAAGAGAACACAACACAACTTGAATCACAAAAAATAGAGTCTATTTTCTCAAGATACAGACGGTCAAAGTTTGGTCAAAGAAAGCAAGTCAGTTGAGTGTTCGTAGCTGAAAATTTGGTTGTTTCCAAATCTAGAAAACATTGTCTCAAATTGAAGGCCTCATCCAGATGAACATGATACAACTTGAATCATAAAAACTAGAGTCTTTCAGATCAAGATACAGAAGGTCAAAGTCTGTTCAAAGCAGGGAGGTCAGTTGCGTGTTTTTAGCTAAAAATTTGGTTGTTTCTAAATCTAGCAAAAGTGGCCTCAAATAAAGGGTCTCATCAAAATGAACACAACACAACTTGAATCACAAAAATCAGATTTTATTTTCTCAATAAATGAACGGGAAAATTTTGGTCAAAGCAGGGAAGTTAGTTAGGTATTGGTAGCTGAAAATTTGGCTATTTCCAAATCTAGCAAAATTGGCCTTAAATCGAAGGGCTCATCAAGATGAACATATGACAACTTGAATCACAAAAAATAGAGTCTTTTTGCTCAAGATACAGACGGTCAAAGTTCAGTCAAAGTAGGGAACTCAAGTGAGTATTTGTTGCTGAAAATGTGAAGCCCTTTTTTAGTAGTAGTTGTTGTTTTGGACATAACTTGGTCATACGGACTCAAAATTGTGAATGTCATATATCATTGGAAAGATAATTTTGAGGCGCTTCTTTCTAATATTCTATATTTTCGAGATTGTTTATCATTTTTTCATATAAGGCCGTGAAAGTCAGAGCCTAATTTTGCACTCTCAGAGGCGTAAAATATTGGATTTGATGAAAAACTATCAACCCACAACTCCCAAGAATCACCTGCATGCAAACCTTTCATAGAAAGAGAGAAGCAAAAAGGCTATGGAGGCCAAAAATCATAGATCGATGGAAGAGGAAACATATTGTGCAAACAATGTAGAAAAAATCTTAATGCAATAACATCCTCAATTAATTAATAACCATCAAATTGAATAATTTACAAAGAGGGAATCCTTATAAAAGGATACTGATACCCTAAAAGGGAAACCCTAAAGGGAAAATATCTAGGTTGCATAATAATAATTAATAAGAGAATTAATTATTAAATGCCTAAACTTTAGCTTAAGTAAAAGAGTGATAATAAGTGACTTAATAATTGAATCAATATGATTTAATTAATAAGTGGAATCACTTTATTACTCTAACATAAAATGTGCATACAAACTCCATTTTTCACAAATATGGTGAAAAAGGCCTTCAATTGAAGGCCTCATTGAGATGAACACAACACAGCTTGAATTGCAAAAATCATACTTTGTTTGTTAAATATACAGATGGTCAAAGTTTTGTCAAAGCAGGGAAGTTAGTGGAGTATTCGTAGCTGAAAATTTAGCCATTTTGAAATCTGGAAAAAGTGGTCCCAAATCAAAGGGCTCATCGAGACGAACACATGACAACTTGAATCACAAAAAATGGAGTCTTTTTGCTCAAGATACAGACGGTCAAAGTTTGGTCAAAGTAGGGAAGTTAGTTGAGTGTTCACAGCCTAAAATTTGGTCATTTCCAAATATGGAAAAATGGGTCTCAAATCGAAGGTCTCATCGAGATGAGCACAACACAACTTGAATTGCAGAAAATAGAGTTTGTTTGCTCAAGATACAGATGGTTAAAGTTTTTTCAAAGTAGGGAAGTTAGTTGAGTATCCGTAGCTGAAGATTTGGTCATTTCCAAATCTGGAAAAAGTGGCCTCAAATCGAAGGGCTCATTGAGATGAACATATGACAACTTGAAACGCAAAACAAGGAGTCTTTTTTCTCAAGATACGAATGGTCAAAGTTTGGTCAAAGTAGGGAACTCAAGTGAGTATACGTTGCTAAAAATTTGAAGTCCTTTTTGAGTAGCAGTTGTTGTTTTGTATATAACTTGGTCATACAGACTCAAAATTGCAAATTTCATATATCATTTGAAATCTGATTATGAGGCGCATCTTTCCAAGATTTCAGATTTATGAGATTATTTCTCATTTTTGCGTACGAGGCCATCAAAGTTAGAACTTAATTTTTCACTCCCGAGGGCGTAGAATGTGCATACAGACTCTACTTTTTGCAAATGAATAGGCGATGTAAAGGTAACAGTGATACCTTTCTAGATTTTTATACCATTTCATCAAGTTTTAATAATGGTTTTCATCCAATTAATCTTATATTTTCTCCATCTTTCTTCTTTCCAGTTTTTAAAGCTAGTACAGGGATTTATTTTTATTGTATTGTGTTGAGTATCTGTATCTTAAAATTTGGTCATTTCCAAATCTGGCAAAAGTAGTCTCAAATTGAATGGCTCATCCAGACAAACACAACATAACTTTAATTGTGAAAAATGAATTCCATTTGCTTAAGTTAGAAATGGTCAAAGAAGGGAAGTCACTTGAGTGTTCCTAGCTGAAAATTTGGTCATTTCCAAATCTGGAAAACATTGTCTCGAATTGAATCCCTCCTCCAAATGAACATGATACAACTTGAATCACCAAAAATAGAGTGTGTATACTCAAGATACAAAAGGTCAAAGTCTGGTCAAAGAAGGGAGGTCAGTTGTGTGTTCCTAGCTGAAAATTTGGTTGTTTTCAAATATGGTGAAAGTGGCCTCAAATTGAAAGTCTCGTCGAGACGAACACAACACAACTTGAATCACAAAAATCAAAGTCTATTTTCTTAACATATGAACAGTCAAAGTTTGGTCAAAGCAAGTAAGTTAGTTGAGTATTTGTAGCTGAAAATTTGGATGTTTCCAAATCTAGAAAAAGTGTTGCTAATTGAAGGGATCGTCGATATGAACACATGACAACTTGAATCGCAAAAAATGAAGTCTTTTTTCTCAAGATATGGACGGTGAAAGTTTGGTCAAAGCAGGGAAGCTAGTTGAGTGTTTGTAGCCTAAAATTTGGTCATTTCCAAATATGGAAAAATTGGTCTCAAATCAAAGGTCTCATCGAGACAAGCACAACACAACTTGAATCATAGAAATAGAGTTTTTTTGCACAAGATACGGATGGTCAAAGTTTAGTCAAAGCAAGGAAGTCAGTTGAGTATTTGTAGCTGAAATTTTGGTCATTTCCAAATCTAGAAAAAGTGGTCTCAAATCAAAGGGCTCGTCAAGATAAACATATGACAACTTGAATCGCAAAAAATGGAGTCTTTTTTCTCAAGATACAAATAGTCAAAGTTTTGTCAAAGTAAGGAACTCAAGTGAGTATTCGTTGCTGAAAATTTGAAGTCCTTTTTGAGTAGCAATTGTTGTTTTGGCCATAACTTGGTCATACAAACTCAAAATTGGGAATGTCATATATCGTTAGAAATCCAATTCTAAGGAGCATCTTTCCAATGTTCCAGATTTTTGAGATTATTTCTCATTTTTGTGTACAAGGCCATCAAAGTTAGAGCTTAATTTTCTGCTCTCAAGGGCGTAGAATGTGCATACAGACTCCATTTTTTGCAAATTAATAGCCGATGGAAAGGTGACAGCAAGACCTTTCTAGATTTATAGACCATTTCATCAGGTTTTGATTCTAGTTTTCATCAAGTTAATCTTATGTTTTCTCCATCTTTGTACTTTCCAGTTCTTAAAGATTGTACAGGGGTTTATTTTTATCGTATTGTGTTGAGTATCCGTAGCTAAAAATTTGATCATTTCTAAATCTACCTAAAGTGGTCTCAAATTGAAGGGATCATCGAAATGAAAACAATAGAACTTGACTCAAGAAAAATGAACTTCATTTTCTCAAGATACACATGGTCAAATTTTGGTTAAAGCAGGGAAGTCAGTTGAGTGTTCGTAGCTAGAAATTTGTTCATTTCCAAATTTGGCAAACATTGTCTTGAATTGAAGGCCTCATCCAGAAGAAAATAATACAACTTGAATCATAAAAAATAGAGTCTGTATGCTCAAGATACAGAAGCTCAAATTCTAGTCAAAGTAGGTAGGTGTTTTGCATGTTCATAGCTAAAAATTTGGTCATTTTCAAATTTGGCAAAAGTGACCTCAAACTGAGGGTCTCGTCAAGACGAACACAACATAACTTGAATCACAAAAATTAGAGTCAGTTGGCTCAACATACGGATGGTCAAATTTTTCTCAAAGTAGGGAAGTCAACTGAGCATTCGTAGCTAAAAATTTGGTCATTTCTAAATCTGGCAAAGGTGGTCCCAAATCGAAGGGCTTATCGAGACAAACACATGACAACTCGAATCTCAAAAAATGGAGTCTTTTTGCTCAAGATAAAGATGGTTAAAGTTTCGTCAAAGTAGGGAAGTTAGTTGAGTTTTTGTAGCCTAAAATTTGGTCATTTCCAAATATGGAAAAATTGGTCTCAAATTGAAGGCATCATCGAGACAAGCAAAATACAAATTGAATTGCAAAAAATAGAGTTTGTTTTCTCAAGATACGAATGGTCAAAGTTTGGTCAAAGTAGGGAAGTCAGTTAAGTATTAGTAGCTAAAAATTTGGTCGTTTCCAAATCTGGTGAAAGTGGCCTCAAATTGAAGGGCTAGTTGAGATGAATATATGACAACTTGAATCACAAAAAATAGTATTTTTGCTCAAGATACAGATTGTCAAAGTTTGCTCAAAGTAGGGAACTCAAGTGAGTATTCATTGTTGAAAATTTTAAGTCCTTTTTGAGTAGCAATTGTTGTTTTGGCTATAACTTGGTCATACAGACTTGCAATTGTGAATACCATATATCGTTAGAAATTTAATTCTGAGGTGCATCTTTCCTATGTTCCATACTTTTGAGATTGTTTCTCATTTTTGCATACAACGCCGTCAAATTCATAGCTTAATTTTGTGCTCTCAAAGGTGTAAACTGTGCATACGCACTCCATTTTTCACAAACAAATAGCCGATGGAAAGGTGACAGCAAGACCTTTCCAAATTTATAGACCATTTCATCAGGTTTTGATTCTGGTTTTAAGCCATTTAATCTTAAGTTTTCTAGACCTTTCTACTTTCCAGTTCTTAAAGCTTGTACAAGGGTTTGTTTTTATTGTATTGTGTTGAGTATCTGTAGCTGAAAATTTAGTCATTTCCAAATTTGGCATAATTGGTCTCAAAATTAAGGGCTCGTTGAGACAAATACAATACAACTTGAATCGCAAAAAATGAAGTCTATTTGCTCAAGATGAAGACGGTCAAAGTTTGGTCAAAGTTAGGAAGTCATTTGAGTGTTCGTAGCTAAAATTTTGGTCATTTCCAAATCTGGTGAACATTGTCTCGAATCAAAGGCCTCATCCAGACGAACACAATACCAATTGAATCACAAAAAATAGAGTCTGTCTGGTCAAGATATAGAAGGTTAAATTTTAGTCAAAGTAGGGAGGTCAGTTGCATGTTCGCAGCTGAAATTTGGTCATTTTTTAATATGGCAAAAGTGGACTCAAATCAAAGGTCTCGTTGAGATGAACACAACACAACTTGAATTGAAAAAATTAGAGTCCATTTTCTCAACATACAGATGGTCAAAGTTTAGTCAAAAAAGGGAAGTTAGTTGAGTACTCATAGCTAGAAATTTGGCAATTTCCAAATCTAGCAAAAGTGGTCCCAAATTGAAGGGCTTGTTGAGACAAACACATGACAATTTGAATCACAAAAAATAGAGTCTTTTTGTTCAAGATATGGACAATCAAAGTTTGGTCAAAGTATGGAAGTCATTTGAGTGTTCACAGCCTAAAATTTGGTCATTTCCAAATATAAAAAAATTGGTCTCAAATTGAAGGTCTCATCGAGATGATCACAACATAACTTGAATCACAGAAAATAGAGTCCATTTTCTCAAGATATGGACAATCAAAGTTTGGTCAAAGCAGGGAAGTTAGTTGAGTATTTGTAGCTAAAAATAATTTTTCCATTTCCAAATCTGGCGAAACTGGCCTTAAATCAAAGGGCTTGTCAAGATGAACACATGACAACTTTAATCACAAAAAACAAAGTCTTTTTTCTTAAGATACGAACGGTCAAAGTTTGGTCAAAGTAGGGAACTTAAGTGAGTATTAATTTCTGAAAATTTGAAGTCCTCTTTGAGAAGCAGTTGTATTTTGGCCATAACTTGGTCATACAGACTTGAAATTGTGAATTCCATATATCATTGGAAAGCTAATTCCGAGGAACATCTTTCTAATGTTTCAAATTTTTGAGATTATTTCTCATTTTTGCATATGAGGCCGTCAAAGTCAAAGCTTAATTTTGCACTCTCAGAGGCATAGAATGTGAATACCAAATTCATTTTTCATAAATGAATAGGCAATGGAAAGGTGACAGTGAGACATTTCTAGATTTCTAGACCATTTCATCAGATTTTGATTTTGATTTTCATCTAGTTAATCTTAATTTTTGTCTACATTTCTACTTTCTAGTTCTTAAATCTTCTACAAGGGGTTTATTTTTATTATATTGTGTTGAGTATCCATAGCTGAAAATTTGGTCATTTCTAAATTTTGCAAAAGTGGTCTCAAATAAAAGGGCTCATCAAGACAAACACAACACAACTTGAATCGCAAAAAATGAAGTCTATTTTCTCAAGATACAAACAGTCAAAGTTTGGTCAAAGTAGGGAAGTCATTTGAGTGTCTGTAGCTAAAAATTTGGTCATTTCCAATTCTAACAAACATTGTCTTGAACTGAAGGCCTCATCCAAATGAGCATGATACAACTTGAATCACAAAAAATAGATTATGTTTGCTCAAGATACAAACGGTGAAAGTTTGGTCAAAGCAGGGAGGTTAGTTGCATTTTCGTAGCTAAAAATTTGGTCATTTAAGAATATGGTGAAAGTGGCCTCAAATCAAAGGTCTCATCAAGATGAACACAACACAACCTGAATCGTAAAAATTAGAGTCTATTTTCTCAACATACAGATGTTTAAAGTTTTGTCAAAGAAGGGAAGCCAGTTGAGTATTTGTAGCTGAAAAAATGGTCATTTCCAAATCTAGAAAAAGTGGTCACAAATCGAAGGGCTTTTCAAGATGAATAAATGACAACTTGAATCACAAAAAATGGAGTCTTTTTCCTCAAGATACAGACAATCAAAGTTTGGTCAAAGTAGGGAAGTCAGTTGAGTGTTCACAGCCTAAAATTTGGTCATTTCCAAATATGGAAAAATTGGTCTCAAATCGAAGGTCTCATGGAGACAAGAACAATATAACTTGAATCGCAGAAAATAGAGTCTATTTTCTCAAGATATAGACGGTCAAAGTTTTGTCAAAGCAGGGAAGTCAATTAGGTATTCGTAGCTAAAAATTTGGTCATTTCCAAATTTGACGAAAGTGGCCTCAAATCAAAGGGATCATTGAGATGAACATATCACAACTTGAATCACAAAAAATGGAGTCTTTTTTCTCAAGATACAGACAGTCAAAGTTTGGTCAAAGTAGGGAACTCAAGTGAGTATTCATTGCTGAAAATTTGAAGTTCTTTTTAAGTAGCAGTTGTTGTTTTGGCCATAACTTGGTCACACTGACTCGAAATTGTGAATGCCATATATCGTTGGAAATATAATTCTAAGGTGCATCTATCAAAAGTTCTAGATTTTCAAGATTATTTCTTATTTTTTTTCATGAGGCAGTCAAAGTTGGAGCTTAATTTTGCACTCTCGGAGGTGTAGAATGTGCATATTGACTCCATTTTTCACAAACAAATAGGCGATGGAAAGGTGACAGTGAGACCTTTCCATATTTCTAGACCATTTCATCATATTTTGACTTAGGTTTTCATCCATTCAATCTTAAGCTTTCTCCATATTTTTTCTTTCCAATTCTTAAAGCTTGTACAAGGGTTTGTTTTTATTGTATTGTGCTGAGTATCCATAGTTGAAAAATTGGTCATTTCAAAATTGGGAAAAACTGGTCTCAAATCAAAGGGCTCATCGAGATGAACACAACACAAATTGAATTACAAAAAATGATGTCTATTTTCTCAAGATACAGACGGTCAAAGTTTGGTCAAAGGAGGGAAGTCAATTGAGTGTTCATAGCTAAAAATTTGGTCTTTTCCAAATCTGGTGAACATTGTCTCGAATCGAAGACCTCATCTAGACAAACATGATAAAACTTGAATTAAAAAAATAGAGTTTTTCTGCTCAAGATACAGAAGGTCAAAGTCTGGTCAAAGTAGGGAAGTCAGTTACGTGTTCGTAGCTAAAAATTTGGTCATTTCTGAATCTGGTGAAAGTGGCCTCAAATCGAAGGTCTCCTCAAGATGAACACAACACAACTTGCATCACAAAAATCAAAGTCCATTTTCTCAACATAAGGATGGTCAAATTTTGGTCAAAGTAGGGAAGTCAGTTGAGTATTCATAGCTAAAAATTTGGTAGTTACCAAATCTAGCAAAAGTGGTCCCAAACTAAAGGGCACATCAAGACGAACAAATGACAACTTGAAAGGAAAAAACTAGAGTCTTTTTTCTCAAGATACATATAGTTAAAGTTTGGTCAAAGTAGGGAAGTCAGTTGAGTGTTCATAGCCTAAAATTTAGTCATTTCCAAATATGGAAAAATTGGTCTCAAATCAAAGGTCTCATCGAGACAAGAACAATGCAACTTGAATAAAAAAAAAAGATTCAGTTTTCTCAAGATACGGACAAGTAAAGTTTCGTAAAAGCAGGGAAGTCAGTTGAGTATTCGTAGCTGAAAATTTGTACATTTCCAAATCTGGCAAAAGTGGCCTCAAATTAAAGGCCTCATCAAGATGAACATATGACAACTTGAATCAAAAAAAAATTTGTATTTTTTCTCAAGATACGGATGGTCAAATTTTGGTCAAAGTAGGAAACTCCAATGAGTATTCATTGCTGAAATTTGAGGTCCTTTTTGAGTAGTAGTTTTTGTTTTGTCCATAACTTGGTCATAAGGACTCAAAATTGTGAATTCCATATATCGTTGGAAAGATGATTCCAAGGTGCATCTTCCTACTATTCCATATTTTTGAGATAATTTTTCATTTTTCCTACGAGGCCATCAAATTCATAGCTTAATTTTTCACTCTTGGAGGCATAGAATGTGCATACCAAGTCTATTTTTCAAAAACAAATAGGCAATGAAAATGTGACAACGAGACCTTTCTAGATTTCTAGACCATTTCATCAGATTTTGATATCATCTAGTTAATCTTAAGTTTTCTCCATCTTTCCACTTTTTGTTTCTTAAAGCTTGTACGGGAGTTTGTTTTTCCATTTTCTCAAGATACATATTGTCAAAGTTTGGTCAAAGCAGGGAAGACAGTTGAGTGTTCATAGTTGAAAATTTGGTCATTTCCAAATATGGTGCACATTGTCTCAAATCGAAGGCCTCATCAAAATGAACATGATACAACTTGAATCACAAAAAATACAGTCTGTCTTCTCAAGATACAGAAGGTCAAAGTCTAGTCAAAGCATTAAGGTCAGTTGTGTGTTCATAGTTGAAAATTTGGTCATTTTTGAATCTGCAAAAGTGACCTCAAATCAAAGGTCTCATCAAGAAAAAAAAAAACACAACTTGAATCACAAAAATCAGAGTCTGTTTGCTCAACATACAGACAGTCAAAGTTTGGTCAAAGAAGGGAAGTCAGTTGAGTATTTGTAGTTGAAAATTTAGTCATTTCCAAATCTGGTGAAAGTTGTCCCAAATTGAAGGGCTTCTCAAGACGAACACATGAAAACTTGAATCATAAAATATAGTATTTTTTCTCAAGATACAAATGATCAAAGTTTTGTAAAAGTAGGAAAGTTAGTTGAGTGTTCATAGCCTAAAATTTGGTAGATTCCAAATATGGAAAAATTGGTATCAAATCGAAGGTCTCATCGAGACAAGCACAACACAACTTGAATTGTAGAAAACAAAGTTCATTTTCTCAAGATACAGACAGTCAAAGTTTTGTCAAAGTAGGGAAGTCAGACGAGTATTCCTAGCTAAAAATTGTGTCATTTCCAAATTTAGTGAAAGTGGCCTCAAATCAAAGGGCTCAATGAGATGAAAATATGACAACTTGAATCACAAAAAAGTGAGTCTTTTTTCTCAAGATACGAACGGTCAAAGTTTGGTTAAAGTAAGGAACTCAAGTGAGTATTCGTTATTGAAAATTTGAAGTCCTTTTTGAGTAGTTGTTATTGTTTTTTCCATAACTTGGTCATACGAACTCAAAATTGTGAATGCCATATATCATTGGAAAGTTGATTCCAAGGTGCATCTTTCCACCATTATAGATTTTTTAGATTATTTCTCATTTTTTTGTATGAGGCCATCAAAGTAAAAGCTTTAATTTTGCATTCTCGAAGGCATAGAATGTGTATATGGACTCCTTTGTTTGCAAATGAATAGGCGATGGAAAGGTGACAATGAGACCTTTCCAGATTTCTAGACCATTTTATCAAATTTTGATTCCAGTTTTCATCCAATTAATCTTAATTTTTTTCCATCTTTATGCTTTCTGGTTCTTAAAGCTTGTACGTGGGTTTGTTTTTATTATCTTGTGTTGAGTATCTGTAGCTAAAAATTTAGTCATTTCAAAATCTGGCAAAAGTGGTCTCAAATCGAAGGGCTCATCAACACGAACACAACACAACTTGAATTGAAAAAAATGAATTATGTTTGCTCAAGATACAGACGGTCAAAGTTTGGTTAAAGCAGGGAATTCAGTTGAGTGTTCGTAGCTAAAAATTTGGTCCTTTGCAAATCTGGCGAACGTTGTCTTGAAATGAAAACCTCATCTAGATGAACATGATACAACTTGAATCACAAAAAATAGATTTAGTCTGCTCAAGATATAGAAGGTCAAAGTCTGGTCAAATTAGGAAGGTCATTTGCATGTTCGTAGCTAAAAATTTAATCATTTTCAAATCTGGCAAAAGTGGCCTCAAATCGAAGGTCTCATCAAGACAAACACAACAAAACTTGAATCGCAAAAATCAGAGTCTATTTTCTCAATATATAGATGGCTAAAGTTTGCTCAAAAGCAGGGAAGTCAGTTAAGTATTTGTATCCGACAATTTAGCCATTTCCAAATCTAGTGAAAGTGATCCCAAATCGAAGGGCTCGTCAAGACAAAAACATAACAACTTGAATCACAAAAAATACAGTATTTTTGCTCAAGATACATATGATCAAAGTTTGGTCAAAGTAGGGAAGTGAGTTAAGTCCTCGTAGCCTAAAATTTGGTCATTTCTAAATATGGAAAAATTGGTCTCAAATAAAAGGTCTCATCAAGATGAAAACAACACAACTTGAATCATAGAAAATAGAGTATATTTTCTCAAGATATAGATGGTCAAACTTTGGTCAAAGTAGGGAAGTCAGTTGAGTAGTCGTAGCTTAAAATTTGGACATTTCCAAATCTGGCAAAAATGGCCTCAAATCAAAGGGCTCTTTGAGATGAACATATGACAACTTGAATCACAAAAAATGGAATCTTTTTTCTCAAGATACAGATGGTCAAATTTTGGTCAAAGTAGGAAACTCAAGTGAGTATTCGTCACTAAAAATTTGAAGTCATTTTTGAGTACCAGTTTTTGTTTTGGCCATAACTTGATCATACGGACTCAAAATTGTGAATGCCATATATCATTGGAAAACTGCTTCTGAGGTGCATCTTTCCAAAATTCTAGATTTTTAAGATTATTTCTCATTTTGTGTATGAGGTCATCAAAGTTGGAGCTTAAGTTTGTGCTCTCGAAGGCATAGAATGTGTATACAGACTCCATTTTTAGAAAATGAATAGGATATGGAAAGGTGACAGTGAGACCTTCAAGATTTATAGACCATTTCATCAGATTTTGATTTCAATTTTCATCCAATTAATTTTAAGTTTTTTGCATCTTTCTACTTTCCGGTTCTTAAATCTTGTACAAAGGTTTTTTTATTGTATTGTGGTGAGTATCCGTAGCTAAAAATTTGGTCATTTCAAAATCTGGCAAAAGTGGTCTCAAACCAATGGGCTTATCGAGACAAATACAACACAACTTGAATCACTAAAAAAAAAATTTATTTTCTCAAGATACATATGGTCTAAGTTTGGTCAAAGAAGGGAAGTCAGTTGAGTGTTATTTCCAACTCTAGTGAATATTGTCTTGAATCAAAGGCCTCATCTAGAAAAAGACGATGCAACTTGAATCACAAAAAATAGAATCTATTTTCTCAAGATATAGAAGGTCAAAGTCTACTCAAAGCAGGGAGGTTAGTTGTGTGTTCATAGATGAAAATTTGGTCATTTCTGAATCTAGAAAAAGTGGCCTCAAATCAAAGTTCTCATCAAGATGATCACAACACATCTTGAATCACAATAATCAGATTTTGTTTTCTCAACATATGGATGGTCAAAGTGTGGTCAAAGTAGGGAAGTCAGTTGAGTATTCATAGCTACAAATTTGGTCATTTCCAAATCTAGCAAAATTGGTCCCAAATCGAAGGGCTCGTTGAGACGAACACATGACAACATGAAAAATTGTGAATGTCATATATCTTTGGAAAGCTGATTCTGAGATGCATCTTTCTAGTGTTCCATATTTTTGAGATTATTTCTTATTTTTTCATACGAGGCCATCAAAGTCAAAGCTTAATTTTGTGCTCTTGGAGGCATACAGTATGCATATAAACTCTGTTTTCCGCAAACAAATAGGCAGTGAAAAGGTGACAGCGAGACCTTTTGAGATTCCTAGACCATTTCATTATATTTTGATTCCATTTTTCATCAAGTTAATCTTAATTTTTCTCCATCTTTCCTCTTTTTAGTTCTTAAATCTTGTACGGGGGTTATTTTTTATTGTATTGTGTTGAGTATCCATACTTGAAAAATTTGGTCATTTCCAAATCTAGCGAAAGTGGTCTCAAATAAAAGGGCTCGTCAAGACAAACACAACACAACTTGAATCGTGAAAAATGAAGTCTATTTTCTCAAGATACAGACAGTCAAAGTTTGGTCAAATCAGGGAAGTTAGTTGAGTGTCCATAGCTAAAAATTTGGTCATTTCAAAATCTTGCAAACATTGTCTCGAATCAAATGCCTCATCTAGATGAACACAATACAACTTGAATAAAAAAAAATAGAGTCTATCTACTCAAGATATGGACGGTCAAAGTTTGGTCAAAGTAGGGAAGTCAGTTCAGTGTTCGTATCCTAAAATTTGGTCATTTCAAAATATGGAAAAATTGGTCTCAAATTGAAGGTCTCATCAAGACAAGAACAACACAACTTGAATCATAGAAAATAGAGTCTGTTTGCTCAAGATATGGAAATTCAAATTTTTTTTCAAAGTAGGGAAGACAGTTGAGTATTCGTAGCCAAAAATTTGGTCATTTCCAAATCTGGCAAAAAGTGGCCTCAAATTGAAAGGATCGTCAAGATGAACATATGACAACATGAATAGCAAAAAATGGAGTCTTTTTTCTCAAGATAGGAATGGTCAAAGTTTGGTCAAAGTAGGGAACTCAAGTGAGTATTCCTTGCTGAAAATTTGAAGTCTTTTTTGAGTAGCAGTTGTTGTTTTGGCCATAACTTGGTCATACGGACTCAAAATTGTGAATTCCATATATCATGGGAAAGATGATCCTGAGACACACCTTTCTAGTATTCCATAGTTTTGATATTATTTCTCATTTTTACATATGAGGTTGTCAAAGTCATATCTTAATTTTGTGCTCTCTGAGGCATAGAATATGCATACAAACTCTATTTTTCACAAACGAATAGGCTATGGAAAGGTGACACCGAGACCTTTCTAGATTTCTAGACTATTTCATCAGGTTTTGATCCCAATTTTCATCTAGTTAATCTTAATTTTTCTCCATCTTTCTTCTTTCTAGTTCTTAAAGCTTGTACACAACACAACTTGAATCTCAAAAATCAGATTCTGTTTACTCAACATACGGATGGTCAAAGTTTGGTCAAAGTAGGGAAGCCATTTGAGTATTCATAGCTAAAAGTTTGGTCATCTCCAAATCTTCCGAGAGTGGTCCCAAATCGAAGGGCTTGTCAAAATGAACACATGACAACTTAAATTGCAAAAAATTTACACTTTTTGCTCAAGATATGGATGATCAAAGTTTTGTCAAAGTAGGGAAGTCAGTTAAGTATTCGCAACCTAAAATTTGGTCATTTCCAAATATGGAAAAATTGGTCTCAAATTGAAGGTCTCGTTGAGACAATCACAACACAACTTGAATCACATAAAACAAAGTATATTTTCTCAAGATATAGATGGTCAAATTTTGGTCAAAGCAGGCAAGTTAGTTGAGTGTTTGTAGCTGAAAATTTGGTCATTTCAAAATCTGGTGAAAGTGGCCTCAAATCAAAGCATTCATTGAGATAAACATATGACAACATGAATTGCAAAAAATGGAGTTTTTTTCTCAATATACGGACGGTCAAAGTAGGGAACTCAAGTGAGTATTCATTGCTGAAAATTTGAAGTCCTTTTTGAGTAGCAGTTATTGTTTTGGCCATAACTTGGTCATACGGAAATGAAATTGTGAATGTCATGTATAATTAGAAAGATGATTTTGAGGTGCATCTTTATGAAATTCAAGTTTTTTTAATATTATTTTTCATTTTTGTTTATGAGGCCGTCAAATTCATAGCTTAATTTTGTGCTCACGGAGGCGTAGAATGTGCATACAGACTCTATTTTTTGCAACCAAATAGGCTATAGAATGGTGACATGAAGACCTTTCCAGATTTCTAGACCATTTAATAAGATTTTCATTATGTTTTTCATCCATTTAATTTTAATTTTTCTCCATCTTTCCACTTTTCAGTTCTTAAAGCTTGTATGAGGGTTTGTTTTTATTATATTCTATTGAGTTTTCGTAGCTGAAAATTTGGTCATTTTCAAATCTAGCAAAAGTGGTCTTAAATCAAAGGGCTCATCAAGATGAACACAACACAACTTAAATAATGAAAAATGAAGTTTGTTTTCTCAAGAGATAGACAGATAAATTTTAGTCAAAGCAAGGACGTCAGTTAAGTATTTGTAGCTTAAAATTTGGCTGTTTCCAAATCTAGCAAACATTGTCTCCAATCTAAGGCCTCATCTAGACAAACACGATACAAATTGAATCACAAAAAATAGAGTTTTTTTTCTCAAGATACATAACATCAAAGTCTGATCAAAGTAGGGAGGACAAAGTTTGGTCAAAGCAGGGAAGTCCATTGAGTATCCAAAATTTGGTCATTTCTAAATCTTCCAAAAGTGGTCTCAAATCAAAGGGCTCGTTGAGACGAACACAACACAACTTGAACTACAAATAACAAAGTCCATTTACTCAAGATATAGATGGTCAAAGTAGGGAAGTCAGTTGAGTGTTCGTAGCTAAAAATTTAGTCATTTCTAAATCTAGCGAACATTGTCCCAAATCAAAGGCCTCATCTAGACGAACATGATACAACATGAATCAAAAAAAAAAGAGTTTGTCTACTCAAGATATAGAAGGTCAAATTCTGGTCAAAGTAAGGAGGTGAGTTGCATGTTCATAGTTCAAAATTTGGTCATTTCTCAAACTGGCGAAAGTGGCCTAAAATCGAAGGTCTCGTCAAGACGAACACTACACAACTTGAATTGAAAAAATTAGAGTCCAAATCTGACAAAATTGGTCCCAAATCAAAGGGCTCGTTGAGACGAACACATGAAAACTTGAATCGCAAAAAATGGATTCTTTTCTCTCAAGACAAATGGTCAAATTTTGGTTAAAGCAGGGAATTTAGTTGAGTGTTTGTAGCCTAAAATTTGGTCATTTCCAAATATGGAAAAATTGGTCTCAAATTGAAGGTCTCATCAAGACGAGCACAACACAACTTGAATCGTAGAAAATAGATTCTCTTTTCTCAAGATACAGACGGTCAAAGAAGGGAAGTCAGTTGAGTGTTTGTAGCCTAAAATTTGGTCATTTCCAAATATGGAAAAATTAGTCTCAAATCAAAGGTCTCATCAAGACAAGTACAACACAACTTGAATCACAAAAAATAGAGTATGTTTGCTCAAGATACAGATGGTCAAAGTTTGGTGAAAGCAGGGAAATTAGTTGAAAATTCATAGCTAAAAATTTGGTCATTTCCAAATCTGGTGAAAGTGGCCTCAAATTGAAGGGCTCATCAAGATGAACATATGACAACTTGAATCACAAAAAATGGAGTCCTTTTTCTCAAGATATGGATTGTAAAATTTTTGTCAAGGTAGGGAACTCAAGTGAGTATTCGTTGTTGAAAATTTGAAGTCCTTTTTTAGTAGCAGTTGTAGTTTTGGTCATAACTTGGTCATACGGACTCAAAATTATGAATGCCATATATTGTTGGAAAGCTAATTCTGAGGAAAATATTTCTATCTTTTTGGATTTATGATATTATTTTTCATTTTTGTCTTTGAGGCCGTCAAAATCAAAGCTTAATTTTGTACTCTCAAAGGTGTAGAATGTGCATACGGACTCCATTTTTCACAAAAAAATTAAATATGTGATGGAAAGGTGATAGTGAGACCTTTCCATATTTCAAGACCATTGCATCAGATTTTGATTTTGGTTTTCACTTAGTTAATCTTAAGTTTTCTCCATCTTTCCACTTTCCAGTTCTTAAAGCTTGTACAAGGGTTTGTTTTTATTATATTGTGTTGAGTATCCATAGCTGAAAATTTGGTCATTTCCAAATATGGTGAAATTGGTCTCAAATTGAAGGGCTCCTTGATACAAACACAACACAACTTGAATCACAAAAAACAAAGTTTGTTTTCTCAAGATATAGACTGTCAAAGAAAGGAAGTGAGTTGAGTGTTCGTAGCTAAAAATTTGGTCATTTCAAAATCTGGCAAACATTGTCTTGAATTGAAGGCCTCATCCAGATGATCATGATACAACTTGAATCACAAAAAATAGAGTCTATCTGATCAAGATACAGAAGGTCAAAGTCTGGTCAAAGTAGGGAGGTGAGTTGTGTGTTTGTAGCTAAAAATTTGGTCATTTATGAATCTGGCGAAAGTGGCCTCAAATCGAAGGTCTCGTGGAGACGAACACAACACAATGTAAATCAAAAAAATCAAAGTCTATTTTCTCAACATATGGATGATCAAAGTTTGGTTAAAGAAGGGATGTTAGTTGAGTATTCGTAGCTAAAAATTTGGTCATTTCCAAATCTGGCAAAAGTGGTTCCAAATTTTGTTGTTTTCGAATATGGAAAAAATGGTCTCAAATTGAAGGTCTCATCAAGACAAGCACAACACAACTTGAATCATATAAAATAGAGTCTATTTTATCAAGATACGGATGGTAAAATTTTGGTCAAAGCAGGGAATTTAGTTGAGTATTCGTAGCTGAAAATTTGACCGTTTCCAAATCTGGCAAAAGTGGCCTCAAATCGAAGGCCTCGTCGAGATGAACATATGACAACTTGAATCGCAAAAAATGAAGTCTTTTTTCTCAAGATACGGATGATAAAATTTTGGTCAAAGTTCTAGACCATCTCATCAGGTTTTGATTCTAGTTTTCATCTAGTTAATCTTAAGTTTTCTCCATCTTTCCGCTTTCCAGTTCTTAAAGCTTGTATGGGGTTTTGTTTTTATTGTATTATGTTGAGTAGCCATAGCTAAAAATTTGGTCATTTCCAAATCTTGCAAAAGTGGTCTCAAATTGAAGGACTCGTCGAGACAAACACAACACAATTGGAATCGCAGAAAATGAAGTTTGTTTTCTCAAGATATAGACGGTCCAAGTTTGGTCAAAGCAGGGAAGTCAGTTGAGTGTTCGTAGCTGAAAATTTGGTCATTTCCAAATTTGGTGAACATTGTCTCGAATTGAAGGCCTCATCTAGATGAACATGATACAACTTGAATCACAAAAAATAGAGTCTCTCTGCTCAAGATATAGAAGGTCAAATTCTATTCAAACTAGGGAGGTCAGTTGTGTGTTCGTAGCTGAAAACTTGGTCATTTCCAAATCTGGCAAAAGTGGCCTCAAATCAAAGTTTTCATTGAGAAAAATACAACACAACTTGAATTGAAAATATCAGAGTCTATTTTCTCAACATTCAGACGGTCAAAATTTGGTCAAAGTAGGGAAGTCAGTTGAGTATTCATAGATAAAAATTTGGTTGTTTCCAAATCTTGCAAAAGTGGTCCCAAATTGACGGGCTCGTCAAGACAAACACATTACAACTTGAATAAAAAAAAATGGAGTCTTTTTTCTCAAGACAAATTCTTGAAGTTTGGTCAAAGAAGGGAAGTCATTTGAATGTTCATAGCTCAAATCGAAGGGCTCATCAAGATGAACATGTTGGAAACACTAAGAGGGGGGTGAATCAGTGTTTAGCTATTTATTCAATTTCAGCAACTTTAAACATAAAACAATTATATATCACTTGAATCTTAACACAAGATCACATAACACATTATATGATTATGGGGAAAGCTTGATTAGAGGAAAACCCCAGTGGGAATTAGTACCCACAAATATTGCACTAGTATAATGAACATGTTAAAGTTCCTTTGCCCTATTAGGAGCAGTCTTTACAATGCAAGTACAATGACCTAGTTAAAGGCCTGACCCTGTTAGGAGTCTTTTACAAACAACCCTATTAGGGGTGAGGACTCACTGTCCAAGAGCTCACTACTCAATGAGAAAGAATGCTACAACCTCCTGAGAATAGATATGCACTATATCCAAAAGTGAACTACTGTATATGACATAGATGTCTGATCAGTTCCAGTTATGTGCTTATACTCTTATCTTCTTTAGGGGCTCTATCTCATGCTGACATCTTTACATTGCTCTGCTCTACTTCTTTTTTGACACTTCCAATATATCTTTACATTGCATATATATATGTTTATGCCTAAATAGACGCGACTATAAACAAGACCTTAGTCGGCCCAAAAACAACATACACAACGCTTCCAAACAAATTGGCTTAAGCATGCTTACAATAATGTTTAATACATGGTTAAAAATTTATTACAATAGGCACTTAGCCTTTACATAACAAAAAGATTACATGATAATCAAAGTCTTGAAGTCGGCTCCATACTTTGTACTCTGAACTGTTAGTGTACTTGTTCTTCTTGTAACTTGTCCGTACTAATATTTCATACTATGTGTGTATAGGGTAAGCATAAAAAAATACCATAGAGCTTAGTTCTAAATGTGCATATCCTGATGTGATCATATGCACGTGTACTGATGCTCTGATCAACTGCAAATCACTGTTCTGTTCTGTCTTCTACAATTAGTCAATTTTCACTTCATAGTTTACTGTCAAAACTTCATATGACTTTGTTGCCATAATGAAAACACAAAATAAGCCATATACTCCCTAGGAGTCAACTTTCCAACAATCTCCCCCTTTGTCATTAATGGCAACAAAGGAATGTGGCTAAGTTACTCAAAATTGACTAACATCAAAAACTATATATTTTCTTCTCTTAATATATATTATATATTTCTTTGCATATATATACACTTCTCCTCATACATACATTACTCCCCCTTTGACATTAATGTTAAATGAATCAAAATTGTAAGTCTTTATATACTTACTCTATGTATACATCTAGATATCCAATATGAAGAGACTTGGTCTCTTTCTGCCAAAATTCCTTCATTGCATCAACTATTTGGAGATGGGTGCATAGAGCATATGTGAGCTTCTCCATTTTTATTAGATCCATGTAGGGACCTTGATCATATGTGACAATAGTGGCATCAATCTGTTTGATGTTCTCATCCAGAATTGCTAAGGAGGGCGCTAGTGCATTTCTCAATTGAGTCTACCTGATCCTTATCTTATTAATTTCAATTTTTTCCTTTTCAATCTTGTCTAGCTAGCCTTGATAGATACTATTGCAGATGTTCATGTCTTGCGTGGATGTTTCAAATAATTTTATAACACTATCAACCAATATATCTGCCTTTTCTATCTTCTTTATATGTTCAGAGATGAATTTCACTCTATCCATGCAGTTGCTATTACATTTCTGCTTTTAGCTACCAACTCTTTCAACATAGACTAGCCAATCTTTAATGAGTTTAGATCTAAGGTAAAATTCTTTACCATTTCATTTAATCTTTCCTTTTTATATTCATCTTATGTATTTCTAGTAGTTGAGTCTACTAAGCTTGTGAAATGTTCTTTGAAGCTTGTTAGTATAATGTCTACATCATCAACTGACTGAATTTTTGCTACTTTCTTGTCTGCAGGTACTAGGTCATTCAGAATGTTTACTGATTCCAAGAAGAGAGGGTTTCTCATAACCTATTTCTCTTTGGCTTTTTCCATGGCTAGGACACTGATCTTGATCAGGTCTTCTTCTCCCCATGCATCCAGACTTGCTGAGTTAGGAGTTAAACTTGACAACAATGAGTTTGATGGTTGAATGGATGGTGTGAATATAAAATTCTGACTAGTATCCATGCATTTAGTTTTTAATGGTATTTCCATAGTTGGTATCTCATTAGTTTGATTGTCTTTTTCTTTATTCAAATATGTTGAATCATTAAAGGGGACTTCATATTGCTATAAAGATGTGTCATTAGTGCATACCTCCTTTGTTTCTTTAGTGCTTACAAATGCTTTATCAACTTTGTCCATATCATTATCAGAATTTGTCATGGATATCTTGATATTATCAATCACTATAGTATCCCCTGAATCTTTTTTTGTATCATAAGTTATTGAAACTAAGGGTGCTGACACCTGTGGACCTATCTTAGGTGCATTCTAAATCACTGGTTCTGTAACCTGTTTGGGAGGAACTGGAGTTACCTTTGTTGTAGGCATCGTTGATGGATACATATGTCTATCTATAAATACCCTCTCAAATTCTTTCTAAGTCTCTTCACCAACCAGATCATACTCCTTATTCATGATATTGAGAAATCTTGTTTTGGTTCTTAGGTGCAGCTTTACTAAATCCAAAAGAATGACTTTCTCATCATGCGAGCACACCGGGAGAAGACTATCCAATGTTTCTTCTCTTATCCTCATATCCTCTTCAATTGCTTGCCTCTTTAATATAACAAGTATGTTCCATACCTTGTCTGGTATGATAGTTTTGAGTTCCAATACTATCCTTTTAAACTTAATCATGTGAGAGATGATCATAGAATGAATCTCTGATTTGTCTATCTCTTGATATTTTTCATATACATTCTTGAGAGATTCTAGTCTACATTCATTAGCAATTCTATTCCTTAAGACATTAATACTAGGTCTGAAACCTACCTCAGGAGGAGCTTGTGTGTTCTTTACCTTGCTCCTTGTAGTTCTTGAGGATGGATGACTAGTGGGTGCTTGCTTCCTTCCTCTAGACTTCTTTCTTTGTACAGAAGGTGGATAGGATTCCAGATCAATGGTGGTTGATGGCACAGATGTGTCTACATTTGATTTCTTCTTTTTCTTTTTAGGCATATCATCAGTCTTTTCTATTTTCACTTCTGTAGGATTTTTCTCAAGTTCTTTGGCTATCTTAGCTTCTCTAGCTTTGTCAAGTTCTTCTTGTGTAACACCATGAACTTTTAGGATATTTGAGGTAATCCTTGATGCCTTCCTTTTGTTGTCAGCACTGTATAAGACAGAATCAACTTGATTTGTCTTTTCTCTGTAAGTACCCCATCTAGGTTCATTGGGATCCTTGGGCACAGATAGGAGGACTTGTACATAACCTTCCAAAACATGTTCTTCAACTTCATAACCAAGAGGGTGAATCCATTTTTTTCTAGGCTCAACTACCTCCATGCAAGTACAATTAGTCTCCACCATGAAGCATATGGTGTCTTTGTACTTCTCAACTATTTTCTCAGGTATCCTGAACCTCTTTTGCATCTTGATCCTGAAAGTTTTGATATCCATGTCCATAGAATATTTTTCACTACTCTCTGATGTAGCTTTTAGTGATATCTAAGACATAGTAGGCTTGCTCCTATCTAGGTAAAGATTTGCAACTTTACCAACAATATGGAAGTACAAATAGATGATCAAAGAGACAAACCTGAATATCTTTCTCTTGTCATGCTTAATGGCTTTGATATTCTCTATCATCTATGTGTGCAATAATTCACAGAGATTGTACTGAGTATTATCTCTTACTATCCTTATTGCTGCTAGAACTATTGCTATGAACACACTATTCAGTTTGATTTCTTGCTGAAACTTGTATCCAAGTATCATAGTGAGTAGTTTAATTTCATTCTCCTTAATGGGATCAACAGTCATGCCACGCCTATCACTTCTAGATAAGAAGACTTGTTCAACTTGATTCTTAACATCCTTGCCAGTAGGAAGAGCTGGTCCAGTCTTAGGAAGTCCAGTCATCTCATGAATTAGATCTACAGTAATGCGGATGGGAACCTCACCAATCCAATATAGGTCATCATGTATCCTGCTTAGTAATATCTTAACCCATTCTGGCTCATAGAACTCGTGCGCATTTGAATACTCAAAGATAGGGTTATCAGTGAGATGCACATATTCATCCTTGAATGAATAGTTTGGTTTCATCATAGTGTTAGAGTAGTCATAGTTAGCTAATAATTAAATCATTTAATTATTAGCCTATTATACTCTTTAGTGCTTAAGTTTCACTTAGGCAGTTTCTATTTCTTAGAGTTTCCCTTTTAGGGTTTCGGTATCCTTTATAAGGATTCATCACTTTGCATTTCATAAGGAGATCATTTTGTAATTCATTGTTGAATATAGAATCCTTTTTTCTATCAACATGTTTTTGCAGTCTCTGGCCTATCGGCCGCCATAGCTTTCTCTCTTCTGTCTTCATTCTTGTAGCAGTCTTTGCATGCAGGTGTTCTTGGGAAGATTTGCAGTTCAGCAAATCTAACATGGTATCAAAGCCATCTTGCTGCCGGTTGTTTGAGTTTTTGTGAAGTGTTCAAGGGTTTGAAGCTCGCCAGGCTTTTTCTGGCTCTTTTTAGTGGTTTTGGGGGGTCTCTATTTTTTGAGGCACTTTGGGCCCAAACGGACACTACCATTACGTCCAGAAGGCCCAAAAACCCCAAAATCCATATAAAGTTTGTCCATTTTGGACACCGGGGCTTTGGAGAATTTTTTCGGCCTCCTACAGGCCGTACGGACATGGGAATCAAGGCAAAAGTCAGAAAAAAATTTTAAAAAAATGGTTTTTGGTGGCCTTTTGGGCGCGCCGCCCGCGCATGGCCCGTGCACCACCATCACCGCTGCGGACGCCACCGGCACCGGCCCCCGCCACCGCCGCTCCCCGGCCATTGCCTCCCTGCCGCCCCGCCTCCTGGCCCCCTGGCCCGCTCCGTGGCCCGTCTGCAGCGCGCCCGCTCCGGCCGCGCCACCCTCTGCGCCCGCTGACACACAGCCCACCTCCGGCTCGCCACCCCGCCGGCGCTCACTGCCAGCGGCGGCCCCTTTGCCAGCCCCCGCGGGCTCTTGACTGTAGCGGCCAATCCTATTGTGACCGTGGGCCAGGATTAAGCCCCCGGCGCACGCCATGTGCCCGAGGGCCCACTTTTTTTAGCCCCAGGGGCTTAATTTTTTTCTCTAAGGCCCTTTTTGACCCTACCTGTCTGTTTTCACTCTACAAGGAGCATACAGGGGTCTTTTTCTGACTTCCGTATACCGTCGGAAAGCTCTTTCCGAGAAATTTTTGATGGTGGAGGTTAGGGTTTTTGGTTCCACCATTTCAATAGTGTTTTTTGTTGTTGAAATCTGATGTCTTTCTTTGCCTTCCGGGAGTCATATCTGGCTCATCCGGACTCCTTTTCCGGCAAACGAGATATCGTCAGAAAGCTGATTCAGTGTGCTATTCAGTGGCAGAGGTTATTTTTCTAGATTTTTCTTCAGGTTTTCACTCATCCGCGTTTGGCAGTTTATGCCTTCTGGTGGAGTGCTTGGTTCTACAGGTCCTGGGATCTCTTCTTCTGAGTTCATAGCTCACTCTTCTTTCTGACTTCTGAGCTTGCATGCTCCTTCTGTTGCATCATTGTTCTATAAACGCACTGAGATAAAGTGCCTTCTTCTGCATTTTTGGATCTTGTACACCTTGTTTAGTTTTTGTACTCGCACTCTGTTATAAAGTGCCATGGGGGGTTATGATGTTTATGCCACTTTAGGTGCATCCACCTTTGTCAAGTGAGCGTACCTTACATGACATTAGCCCATGTAGTGTGTCTGTGACACCACCCTTTATCCTGTGTGTGTGCTTCTATTGCACTGTTGGTGTTCCTGGTTCTTCTTCTGTAGATGTTTCTGGTACTGCATTTCAGTGTTCCTGTCACCTCTCCCAGTTCAGCATTATGGGGGGGTTCACCTGTTGGTTCTATTGCTTCCTGGTTCGATTGATCAGCTCTTCAGACACTTGCCTTCTATACCTGGTCATGCACTTCAGTGGGGGTTCCAGCAGTATCTTCTAACAGAGTTTTCAGACATGCTTCGGAGATGCTTCTTTCTCTTTTCTTGTTCCTCTCTCTGGGACATCTTTTGCTTTATGTTTTGGGTACCTGATCAGGCCTAGTTGTCGGGACCCTTCTTTCCTGCTTTATGCAGTAGTTTAGCAGTTTTGCTTCTCCCTAAGTTACACTTAAGGGGGGGTGTTAGAGTAGTCATAGTTAGCTAATAATTAAATCATTTAATTATTATCCTATTATACTCTTTAGTGCTTAAGTTTCACTTAGGCAGTTTCTATTTCTTAGAGTTTCCCTTTTAGGGTTTCGGTATCCTTTATAAGGATTCACCGCTTTGCATTTCATAAGGAGATCATTTTGTAATACATTGTTGAATATAGAAGCCTTTTTTCTGTCAACATGTTTTTGCAGTCTCTGGCCTATCGGCTGCCATAGATTTCTCTCTTCTGTCTTCATTCTTGTAGCAGTCTTTGCATGCAGGTGTTCTTGGGAAGATTTGCAGTTCAGCAAATCTAACACATAGAACCCATGAGAGATGCAATATTGTTGTCTCCAACTGTTTCCTTCTTGCAATAAACATATGCATGGATGTCTTCTACATGTATGACTCCAAGCAGAGTCCTAGAGAATGCTCCTTCGACATCATCTAGTATAGACTTGAATGGACACTTCTTAAAGACAAATCTCTTTCTTTCAGCTGCTTTCAGCAATGTCAAATATAACAGGGGTTGCCATACTTACTTGCAACTTGGTTAATAAGGGTTTCACAATGATTATGAAATAACGCGACTACTAGGGTTTCGTTCCAATCATTAATCTGTTCACAAACCAACTAATCCTTTAAGCTATAGTTCTTTGATGCTCAATGCTTATCTTCTTTCTGAATGCTTCAATCTCAAATGCAAAGTGAGGGTTTTAAGATCTTTTACCAATTTATATAAAGATTAATTGCATTTAATGCTCATTGTCGTAAAGTAGTTTACAGAGAGAATTTAAAACTTTGTTATGAATGAAGTAAAGGCAATGTGTGAATGTATACAACCTTAATTTGTGATCACATGCATGAATCCATAGGCGCATACTTAGAGGTGAGTATACTAGCCACACAGGGGTTCAGAGCTAGAATAGCTCCCCCTAAGACCATGAGGGTCAACTATCCAGAAGTAGAAGGTGCGTCCATTGAGGATGCATCTACTAGCTTGTTCTCTTCATTATCCTTCTTTACTTCGACCCATATTTTATCTGAGTTAGCTTTAGCTTCCACAAACTTAACTTCTCCTGATTCTTCAAACAAAGACTTCTTAGGATTCTCTTATCCTTTTGTTCTTGATCTGAAAGACCTTAAGATGTGTCTAGCCTTTCCACATGAATGACAAATGATAGGAGTTTTGATGTTGTTATTTATCATGTTGCATTGCTTAGCTGTGTGTCCATTATAATTACATATCTGACATGTAACGTTCTACAAGTTTCTTTGAGGTTGATTTCTCTGATTGAATTGAGTTTGATTCCTTTGGTTCAGTTGTGACTGATTTATTTGATTTGTTCTGCAATGAATAGCCCTATGGCCAAACTTATTGCAAGAGTAACAGTAACCATTGAAGGGTCTTACATTCTTACAATCTCTTGCCAAGTGTCCATGCTTATTACAGGCATAGCAAGAATGGTTGACTGTCTTGTGCTTATCTTTTGGTGGTTCTGCTTTGGTCTCTTCATGATTCTCAATTTTTTGTTCTTCTGAAGATTCTATTTGAGCTTTCTTTCTTTCTTGTAATGAGTTGATCTCAATTTGAGCTAGACTGTATCCCATACCAGTGGTATCACCTTTTAGGTTTTGTGCATAAATATGTGATTGAATTAGATTAGAACTTGTGTGTAGTTTGTTAATCTTGTCTTTTTCTCCTAATAATTCAGATTCAATCTTATTCTTGATGTTTTCTAATTCCAAGATTTTCATATTAGCTTGCATGAGTTCTTCATCTAATTGTTTATTTTCTTTGTTCTTCTCTTCAATAGTTGTTAGGCTATCAGTTAATTGATCATTCAATTCTTCTATCTTATCCTTTAAAGATAAGTTTTCTTCATTCAGTTTCTTGACCATTTTCCCTAAATCATTCGTAGAGCAATCTTTTAGATCTTTTCTTAGTTTCTTGATAAGCATTTGTGAGCCATCAACTTTTAGCTTAAGTTCCTCATTTTCTTTCTCAGATCTGTCTAGATCTTCAAGGGATACTTCAAGATTCTTTTTTAGATGTTTGACTTCTGCTGAATCCATGATCTCCTCAAGTGGTTAAACTTTTCTTTCAGAGGACCAGAGCTCTGATACCAATTGTTGGCAACACTGAGAGGGGGGGTGAATCAGTGTTTAGCTATTTATTCAATTTCAGCAACTTTAAACATAAAACAATTAAATATCACTTGAAGCTTAACACAATATCATATAACACATAATATGATTACGGGGAAACCTTTATTAGAGGAAAACCCCGGTGGGAATTAGTACCCACAAATATTGCACTAGTATAATGAACCTGTTAAAGTTCCTTTGCCATATTAGAAGCAATCTTTACAATGCAAGTACAATGACCTGGTTAAAGGCCTGACCCTGTTAGGAGTCTTTTACAAACAACCCTATTAGGAGTGAGGACTCATTGTCTAAGAGCTCACTGCTCAATGAAAAAGAAGGCTACAACCTGCTGAGAATAGATATGCACTATATCCAAAAGTGAACTGATGTATATGACACAGATGTCTGATCAGTTCCAGTTATGCGCTTATACTCTTATCTTCTTTAGGGGCTCTATCTCATGCTGACATCTTTACATTTCTCTGCTCTACTTCTTTTTTGACACTTCCAATATATCTTTACATTGCATATATATATGTTTATTCCTGAATAGACGCGACTATAAACAAGACCTTAGTCAGCCCAAAAACAACATACACAACACTTCCAAAAAAATTGGCTTAAGCATGTTTACAATAATGTTTAATACATGGTTAAAAACTTATTACAATAGGCACTTAGCCTTTACATAACAAAAAAATTACATGCTAATCAAAGTCCTGAAGTCGGCTCCATACTCTGTACTCTAAACTGTTAGTGTACTTGTTCTTCCTGTAACTTGTCCGTACTGATATTCTATACTATGTGTGTATAGGGTAAGAATAACAACATACCATAGAACTTAGTTCTGAACATGCATATCTTGATGTGATTGTATGCACGTGTGCTGATGCTCTGATCGACTACAAGTCATTGTTCTATTCTATCTTCTACACTTAGTCAATTTTCACTTCATAGATTACTGTCAAAATCTCATATGACTTTTTTGCCATAATGACAACACAAAATAAGCCATATACTCCCTAGGAGTCAACTTTCCAATAGAACATATAACAACTTGAATCCAAAAAAATGGAGTCCTTTTTCTCAAGATACAGACGTTCAAAGTTGTGTCAAAGTAGGGAACTCAAGTGAGTATTCATTGCTGAAAATCTAAAGTCCTTTTTGAGTAGCAGTTATTGTTTTGGCCATAACTTGGTCATACGGATCCAAAATTGTGAATGTCATATATCCTTGGAAATCTGATTCTAAGGCACATCTTTTAAACATTCTTGATTTTTGATATTATTTCTCATTTTTGCGTATGAGGTCGTCAAAGTTAGAGCTTAATTTTGCTCTCTCGGAGGCATAGAATGTGCATACAGACACCATTGTTTGCAAATGAATAGGAAATGAAAAGGTCACAGTGAAACCTTTCCATACTTTTAAACCATTTCATCAGGTTTTGATTCCATTTTTCATGCAGTTAACCTTAATTTTTCTCCATCTTTCTGCTTTCAAGTTCTTAAAGCTTGTATAGGGGTTTGTTTTTATTGTATTATGTCAATTATTCGTAGTTGAAAATTTCATCATTTCTAAATCTAGAAAAAGTGGTCTCAAATCAAAGTGGTTGTTAAGACAAACACAACACAACTTGAATCACAAAAAATGAAGTTTGTTTACTCAAGATATAGATGGTCAAATTTTGGTTAAAGCGGGGAAGTCAGTTGAGTGTTTGTAGCTGAAAATTTAGTCATTTCCAAATCTTGGGAACATTGTCTCAAATCGAAGGCCTCATCTAAATGAATACAATACAACTTGAATAAAAAAAATAGAGTATGTCTACTCAAGATACAAAAGGTCAAAGTCTAGTCAAAGTAGGGAGGCCAGTTGCATGTTCGTAGCTGAGAATTTGTTCATTCCCAAATTTGGCAAAAGTGTCCTCAAATTGAAGGTCTTGTGGAGGCAAACGCAACACAACTTGAATCATAAATATCAAAGTCTATAATCTCAACATACGGATGGTTAAAGTTTGGTCAAAGTAGGGAAGTCAGTTGAGTATTTGTAGCTAAAAATGTGGTTGTTTCCAAATCTGACAAAAGTGCTCACAAGTCGAAGGGCTCATCAAGATGAATACATAACAACTTGAATCGCAAAAAATGGATTCTTTTTTCTCAAAATATGAGTGGTCAAAGTTTGGGAAAAGTAGGGAAGTCATTTGAGTGTTCGTAGCCTATAATTTTATTGTTTCCAAATATGGAAAAATTAGTCTCAAATCAAAGGTCTCGTCGAGACAAGCACAACACAACTTGAATCATAGAAAATAGAGTCTATTTTCTCAAGATACAGACGGTCAAAGTTTGGTAAAAGCATGGAAGTCAGTTGAGTATTCATAGTAGAAAATTTGGTCATTTCCAAATCTGGAGAAACTCACCTCAAATTGAAGGGCTCATCGAGATGAACATACAAAAACTTGAATCACAAAAAATAGAGTCTTTTTTCTCAAGATACAGACGATCAAAGTATGGTCAAAGTAGGGAACTCAAGTTAGTATTCATTGTAGAAAATTTGAAGTCCTTTTTGAGTAGCAGTTGTTATTTTGGCCATTACTTGGTCATACAGACTCAAAATTGTGAATGCCATATATTGTTGGAAAGTTGAATCCGAGGTGCATCTTTCCAACATTCTAGATTTTTGAGTCATTTCTCATTTTTGTGTACGAGGTCATCAAAGTTAGAACTTAATTTTGCTCTCTTGAGGGTGTAGAATGTGCATATGGACTCCATTTTATGCAAATGAATAGGTGATGTAAAGGTGACATTGAGACCTTTCAAGATTTCTAGATCATTTCATCAGGTTTTGATTCCAATTTTTATCTAGTTCATCTTAATTTTCTCCATCTTTCCACTTTCCAATTCTTAAAGATTGTACGGGGGTTTGTTTTTATTGTATTGTGTAGCTGAAAATTTGGTCATTTCCAAATCTGGAAAAAGTGGCCTCAAATCAAAGGGCTCATCAAAACTAACACAACACAACTTGAATATAAAAAAATAATGTATGTTTTCTCAAGATACAAATGGTCAAAATAAGGTCAAAGTAGGAAAGTCAGTTGAGTGTTCGTAGCTAAAAATTTGGTCATTTCCAAATCTGGTGAACATTGCCTTGAATCGAAGGCCTCATCCAAATGAACATGATACAACTTGAATCACAAAAAATAGTATGTCTGCTCAAGATATAGAAGGCCAAAGTCTATTCAAAGAAGGGAGGTTAGTTGCATGTTCGTAGCTAAAAATTTATTTGTCTTTGAATCTTGCAAAAGTGGCCTAAAATCGAAGGTATGGTTGAGACAAACACAACATAACTTGAATCAAAAAAATTAGGGTTTGTTTTCTCAACATACAGACATTCAAACTTTGGTCAAACCAGGAAAGTTAGTTGAGTTTTCATAGCTGAAAATTTGACTGTTTCCAAATCTAGCAAAAGTGGTCCCAAATTGAAGGGCTCATTGAGACGAACACATGACAACTTGAATTGCAAAAAATAGAGTATTTTTTCTCAAGATACAGATGATCAAAGTAGGAAAGTCAGTTGAGTGTTCATAGCCTAAAATTTAGTCATTTCCAAATATGAAAAAAATGGTCTCAAATTGAAGGTATCATCAAGATGAGCACAACACAATTTGAATTGCAGAATACAAAGTTAGTTTTCTCAAGATACAGAGGGTCAAAGTTTGGTGAAATTCGGGATGTCGGTTAAGTATTTGTAGCTGAAAAGTTGGTTATTTCCAAATCTGGCAAAAGTGGCCTCAAAATGAAAGGCTCGTTGAGATGAACATATCATAACTTGAATTGTAAAGAATGGAGTCTTTTTCCTCAATATATGGACGATCAAAGTTTGGTCAAAGTAGGGTCTCAAGTTAGTATTCATTGGTGAAAATTTCAAGTCCTTTTTTGAGTAGTTGTTGTTTTGGCCATAACATGGTCATACAAACTTAAAATTGTGAATGCCATATATCATTGGAAAGATGATTCTGAGGCGCATTTTTCCAAAGATCAAAATTTTTGATATTATTTCTCATTTTTTGTCAAAGTCAGAGCTTAATTTTGCACTCTCAAAGGTGTAGAATGTGGATATGGACTCTATTTCTCACAAACAAATAGGTGATGGAAAGGTGATAGTGAGACCTTTCCAAATTTATAGACCATTTCATTAGATTTTGATTCCATTTTTCATCGAGTTAATCTTAATTTTTCTCCATCTTTCCACTTTCCAATTCTTAAAACTTGTATGGGGGTTCATTTTTAAATTTATTAAGTATATGTAGCTGAAAATTTAGTCATTTCCAAATCAGGCGTAAGTGGTCTCAAATTGAAGGTATTGTTGAGAAAAACAAAACACAACTTGAATTGCAAAAAATGAAGTATGTTTGCTCAAGATATAGATAGTCAAAGTTTAGTTAAAGAAGGGAAGTTAGTTGAGTATTTGTAGCTGAAAATTTTCCAAATTTTGTGAACATTTTCTTGAATCGAAGGCCTCATCCAAATGAACATGATACAACTTGAATCACAAAAAATAGAGTTTGTCTACTCAAGATATTGTATAGTCAAAAACTGGAAGCACTTCCATTGTAGACTTGTTTATCCTTTTGAGTGAGTGGTTTTGGGTCATATCAAGCACCTTGAATGGGTTCCTAAGTTAGACCTGGCTTTCCCCCTGTTCTGCCCCTCTTTCCACTTCTTTCCAACCTGATTTCTGCATTTTGGACTATAGACCTGAGATTCCAGACTTCAAGGTCAGGGTTGACCTTTTTGGTTTATGTCAACCTTGACCCTAACCTATTTCAAGGTCAACCTTGACCCTGACCTAGGTTAAGGTCGACCTTGACCTTGACCCAGGGTTCAAACTTCGGGGTCTTGCAGTTTCTGGATGTCGGTCTTTGCAAAAGTTATTTCCCGCTTTCGGGTCGGCTGTTTCGGGTTCCAAAGTGTTGATTCCTAAATTATATTTAATATAGGTCCTCTCCTAGGGGTAAAGGCTTTAATGGGAATTTAATTATCCTATGTCAGCCTCCTTAGAAGATTGTGCCCTAGTTTCATATAAAAGGGAGCCTTTCTCCCCTCATTTTCTCTAAGTCCTCTATTTAACCCTAAGAATCCTTGAGCAATTGAGAACCATCATCAAGTAAAGATTCAAGAAAGAAATAAAGAAAGATTTGAAGCAAGGATTCATCCACTATCAAGCCTTCAAGCATTCAAAGAGATCCATGGGAGGCCATTGAAGGATTCAAGCTACATAATGCCCTTTTGGTGATCTCTCCATCCACCTTCTTCCAAGCCTCTTCTAAATCAAGAACTCATTCAAGACTTGGTGTTAGAGATCTACAAGAAAGAGATTGAAGACATCCTACCATTCTACATTATACATATTTGGTGCATACATACTTGTGGAATCAAGGATTCAAATCCTCCACAAGGACTTTTTCAAGCAAGGTGAATTCATGCATTTACTTTGTTTATCTTTATGCAATTTCAATTACATATATTTGAGGTTAATTCCAAAACTAGGGTTTGACCAAGGCAAACCCCTCCCCCCCAATAAACAAACCTCTTTTTCTTGTAGGTACAGGTTTAGGACTGCAGATTTGGACTCAGAACTGGATACCCTTTTTAGCTTTCTATCTAGCTTCGCGAACAAATTCTCTGTCAAACCTGTACAGGTTAGGGTCAACATTATTGGGTCAAGGTTGACATTTGTGGGTCAAGGTTGACCTTTTTCATAAGATGGTGTCAGATTAGAAAAATATTTTTGGGTTTTGTTTGTCTCTGCATTCTAGTTTTGGATCATACTTTATTTTTTCCAGAAACAGAGTAAAGACCTCAGAAAACAACATTCTTTGATTTGCAATTCTTTAAGGTTAGTACGTTTCTCCTATTTCTTCAATTAATATCATATATCATATCTATATATTCAATTAACAGAATTTAAGATCTCCTTATTTACTCTCTTTTCTAAATAGTTGATTCATTTGTGCATTGATCCTTCTTTGGGGTTAATCAACTTGGATCTTCCATTTGTGCATTTGAGGATAGAAGAGGAGCCTATTATCTTATCCTTAATCACAATTGCAATATACAATAAACACAATTCAATTTAAATGTAAAGGTTAGGGAAGTACACAATCAAACTCTAATAAAACTAAAAAAACATAAAAGAAAGATTTTTCTTCCTTTACATTTTGGTGTACACGCAATAGACAACTCTTTTTTTTTGGTGTTAGATTTACAATGTTTATGTTAGATCTTGCATGTTCTTTCAATTACATTCAAAATTAATAAAACAAAATTTTGTGTTAATCTATTTGCATTGTATTGGTGTATGAGCTTTACCACCTCTAGTCCTACTTATAGTATCCCAGTTAGAAGAATCTGTAGACTTATGGGTTCCTTTGACCCTGAGTCTTCCTCTCTTTTCCTTAGGATTCCTGATGATAATTTGATAACTCATGATTCCAATCCTTCTATGGAGCATAACTCTTCTCACTCATCTCATGATGAAGATGACGCTTTAAGAGTTCCTCCTGAACAAGTGCAAAACCATTCAACCGAACTTGATAAAATGGGAAATTGGCTTATCCAAGAAAACCATAATCAAGATTCTATCCAAGCTATAGAGGCTCTTAAAAAATTCCTCCATGATAATGATCAAGGTATTAATTTTTTGCGTATTATTACTCATCTTGTGAATTTGAATGTTAAACCTTTAGCTCAAGAAGCTCAAGAGTTAGGATTCACACCTATTATCACTAGCATAGGACCTTCTTTTGTTCCTCTACATAGTATTCCTACTTACACTCCTTTGATAACAAATTCTCTCCCAAGTGCACCTATCCCTATGAGTGTTCCATCGGTATTTTTACCTACCTCACAACCTTCATATCATAGTGTGCCTTTTACTTATACTAATCCTCTTCCAACTGTGGTTCCTAATGTTCCACCAGTTGTGTCTTCTATTCCTTCTGCTTCTTACACATTTCCTAGTGTTCCTAATATTTCTATGCCACCTATTTCTTCTAATGATTCTACAATTATTAGTTTGGCTCAGACTGTGTCATCCTTACAACAACAACTTGCATCTTTAACTCAATCCAAATTTAGCATTCCTACATGTGACATGGGTAGTCCTTTATCCCT
>MU223206.1:4176931-4287364 GCA_018584345.1 Thuja plicata | reverse complement strand
TATTTAATATAGGTCCTCTCCTAGGGGTAAAGGCTTTAATGGGAATTTAATTATCCTATGTTGGCCTCCTTAGAAGATTGTGCCCTAGTTTCATATAAAAGGGAGCCTTTCTCCCCTCATTTTCTCTGATTCATCTATTGAAGCCTAAGCATCCTTGAGCAATTGAGAACCATCATCAAGTGAAGATTCAAGAAAGAAATCAAGAAATATTTGAAGCAAGGATTCATCCACTATCAAGCCTTCAAGCATTCAAAGAGATCCATGGGAGGCCATTAAAGGATTCAAGCTACATAGTTCCCTTTTGGTGATCTCTCCATCCACCTTCTTCCAAGCCTCTTTTAAATCAAGAACCCATTCAAGACTTGGTGTTAGAGATCTACAAGCAAGAGATTGAAGACATCCTACCATTATACATTCTACATATTTGGTGCATACATAATTGTGGAATCAAGGATTTGAATCCTCCACAAGGACTTTTTCAAGCAAGGTGAATTTGTGCATTTACTTTGTTTATCTTTATGCAATTTCAATTACATATATTTGAGGTTAATTCCAAAAATAGGGTTTGACCAAGGAAAACCCCTCCCCCCCCCAACAAACAAGTCTCTTTTTCTTGTAGGTATAGGTTCAGGACTGCAGATTAGGACTTAGATCTAGATAACCTTTTCGGCTTTCTATCGGGCTCCGCGAACAGATTCTCTGTCGAACCTGTGCAGGTCAGGGTCAACATTTTTTGGGTCAGGGTTAAAATTTGTGGGTCAAGGTCAACCTTTTTCATAAGACGGTGTTGAATCAGAAAAATATTTATGGGTTTTGTTTATCTCTGTGTTCCAGTTCTGGATCATACTTCAGTTTTTCCAGAAATAGAGTACAGACCTCAGAAAACAACATTCTTTGATCTACAATTTTTTAAGGTTAGTACATTTCTCCTATTTCTTCAATTATTTTCATATATCATATCTATATATTCAATTAAAAGAATTTAAGATCTCCTTCTATACTATCTTTTTTGAATAGTTGATTCATTTGTGCATTGATCTTTCTTTGGGGTTAATCAACTTGGATCTTCCATTTGTGCATTTGAGGATAGAAGAGGAGCATCTTATCTTCTCCTTAATCACAATTGCAATATACAATCAACGCAATTCAATTTAAATGTAAAGGTTAGGGAAATACACAATCAAACTCTAATAAAACCAAATAAAAACAAAAGAAATATTTTTCTTCCTTTACAAATACAAAAGGTCAAAGTCTAGTCAAAGCTGGGAGGTTAGCTATGTGTTCATAGCTGAAAATTTGGTTGTTTCTGAATCTTGCAAAAGTGGCCTCAAATTGAAGGTATGGTCAAGATGAACACAACACAACTTGAGTCAAAAAAATTAGAGTCTATTTTCTCAACATACCGACAGTCAAAGTTTGGTCAAAGTAGGGAAGTCAGTTGACTATTCATAGCTAAAAATTTGACCATTTCTAAATCTAGAAATGGTGGTCCCAAATTGAAGGGCTCATCAAGATGAACACATGAAAACTTTAATTGCAAAAAATGGATTTATTTTTTTTAAGATACAGACAGTCAAAGTTTGGTAAAAGTAGGGAAGTCAGTCGAGTGTTCGTAGCCTAAAATTTGGTCATTCCCAAATATGGAAAAATTGGTCTCAAATCGAAGGTCTCATCAAGACAAGCACAACACAACTTGAATCATAGAAAATAGAGTCAATTTTCTCAAGATACAGTTGGTCAAAGTTTTGTCAAAGTAGGGAAGTCAGTTGAGTATTCGTAGCTGAAAATTTGGTGATTTCCAAATCTGGCAAAAGTGGCCTCAAATCGAAGGGCTCATCAAGATGAACATATGACAACTTGAACCACAAAAATTGGAGTCTTTTTTTCTCAAGATACGGATGATCAAAGTTTGGTCAAAGTAGGGAACTCAAGTGAGTATTCATTGCTGAAAATTTGAAGTCCTTTTTTGAGTGGCAGTTGTTGTTTTGCCCATAACTTGGTCATACGAACTCAAAATTGCAAATGTTATATATCATTGGAAAGCTGATTGTGAGGCACATATTTCTAATATTCTGAATTTTGAGATTATTTCTCATTTATATGTATGATATCATCAAAGTAAGAACTTAATTTTGCGCTCTCAGAGGCATAGAATGTGCATACTGACTCTATTTTTCGCAAATGAATAGGCGATGAAAACGTGACAGTGATACCTTTCCATATTTCTAGACCATTTCATTAGATTTTGATTCCATTTTTCATCTAGTTAATCTTAATTTTTCTCCATCTTTATACTTTCTAGTTCTTAAAGCTTGTACAGGGGTTTGTTTTTATTATATTGTGTTGAGTATCTGTAGCTGAAAATTTGGTCGTCTCTAAATCTGGGAAAAGTGGTCTCAAATTGAAAGTCTTGTCAATACAAACACAACACAACTTGAATCACAAAAAATGAAGTTTTTTTTCTCAAGATACAAACAGTCAAAGTTTGGTTAAAGTAGGGAAGTTAGTTGAGTGTTCGTAGCTTAAAATTTGGTCATTTCCAAATCTGGTGAACATTGTCTCGAATTGCATGCCGCATCCAGACAAACACACTACAACTTGAATCACAAAAAATAGAGTCTACCTGCTCAAGATACATAAGGTCAAAGTCTATTCAAATTAAGGAGGTCAGTTGTTCATATCCTAAAATTTGGTCATTTTCAAATTTGGTGAAAGTGGCCTCAAATAAAAGATCTTGTAAAGATGAACACAACACAATTTGAATCGCAAAAGTTAGAGTATGTTTACTCAACATACAGATGGTCAAAGTTTGGTCAAAGTAGGGAAGTCAGTTGAGTATTCGTAGATGAAAATTTGGCAATTTCCAAATCTAGCAAAAGTGGGCCCAAATTAAAGGGCTCATCGAGACAAACACATGACAACTTGAATCGCAAAAACTGGAGTCCTTTTTCTCAAGATGTGGATTGTCAAAGTTTGGTCAAAGCGGGGAATTTAGTTAAGTTTTTGTAGCCTAAAATTTGGTCATTTCTAAATATGGAAAAATTGGTCTCAAATCGAAGGTCTCATCGAGACAAGCACAACAAAACTTGAATCGCAAAAAATAGAGTTTGTTTTCTCAAGATACATACGGTCAAAGTAGGGAAGTCAGTTGACTATTCGTAGCTGAAAATTTGACCGTTTCCAAATCTGATGAAAGTGTCCTAAAATTGAAGGGCTCATCAAGATGAACATATGACAACTTGAATCACAAAAAATGGAGTCTTTTTTCTCAATATATGGACGATCAAAGTTCGGTCAAAGTAGCGAACTCAAGTGAGTATTCGTTGCAAAAAATTTGAAGTCCTTTTTTAGTAGCAGTTATTATTTTGGTCATAACTTGGTCATATAGACTTGAAATTGAGAATTCCATATATCATTGGAAAGATGATTCTGAGGTGCATCTTTCCAATTTTCCATATTTTGAGATTATTTTTTATTTTTGCGTATGAGGTCGTCAAAGTCAGACCTTAATTTTTCACTCTCAGAGGTGTAGAATGTGCATATGGACTTTGTTTTTTTAAAACAAATAGGCACTAGAAAAGTGACAACAAAAACTTTCCATATTTCTAGACCATTTCATCAAATTTTGATTCTATTTTTTATGTAGTTAATCTTAATTTTTATCCATCTTTCCACTTTTTGGTTCTTAAAGCTTGTACAAGGGTTTGTTTTTATTATATAGTGTTGAGTATCCGTAGCTAAAAATTTGGTGGTTTCCAAATATAGCGAAAGTGGTCTCAAATTGAAGGGCTCGCTAAGATGAACACAACACAACTTGAATCACAAAAAACAAATTTTCTTTGCTCAATATGTAGACAGTCAAAGTTTGGTCAAAGCAAGGAAATCTGTTGAGTGTTCGTAGCTGAAAATTTGGTCACTTCCAAATCTGGCGAAAGTGGCCTCAAATAAAAGGGCTCGTTAAGATGAACATATGACAACATCAATTGCAAAAAATGGAGTCCTTTTTCTCAAGATGTGGACAAAAAACATTTGGTCAAAGTAGGGAACTCAAGTAAGTATTCATTGTTGAAAATTTGAAGTCCCTTTTTAGTAGCAACTGTTATATTGTCCATAACTTGGTCATACAGACTCAAAATTGTGAATTTCATATATCAATTGAAAGATGATTCTGAGGCCCATCTTTCCAAAATTCTGGATTTTTGAGATAATTTTTCATTTTTGCGTACGAGGATGTCAAAGTCAGAGCTTAATTTTGCACTCTCAGAGGTGTAGAATGTGCATACGGACTCCATTTTTCAAAAATGAATAGGAAATTGAAAGGTGACAGTGAAAACTTTCCATATTACTCGACCATTTCATCATATTTTGATTCTAGTTTTCATCAAGTTAATCTTAATTTTTCTCCATCTTGTTGATTTCTTGTTCTTAAAGCTTGTACAAGGGTTTGTTTTTATTGTATTGTTTTGAGTATCCGTAGCTAAAAATTTAGTGGTTTCTAAATCTAGCAAAAGTGGTCTCAAATCAAAGGGCTCATCAAGACAAACACAACATAACTTGAATCGCAAAAAATGATGTCTATTTTCTCAATATATAGACGGTCAAAGTTAGGTCAAAGAAGGAAAGTCAGTTGAGTGTTCATAGCTGAAAATTTGGTCATTTCCAAATCTTGTGAACATTGTCTCAAATCAAAGGCCTCATCCAGATGAACATGATATAACTTCAATCACAAAAAATAGAGTCTGTCTACTCAAGATACAGAAGTTCAAAGTCTGGTCAAAGTAGGGAGGTGAGTTGCATGTTCATAGCTAAAAATTTAGTCATTTCTGAATCTTGCAAAAGTGGCCTCAAATCAAAGGTCTATTCGAGATGAACACAACACAACTTGAATCACAAAAGTCAAAGTCTGTTTGCTCAACATACAGACACTCAAACTTTGGTCAAAGTAGAGAAGTTAGTTGAGTATTCGTAGCTAAAAATTTGACCATTTCCAAATCTGGTGAAAGTGGTCCCAAATCAAAGGGATCATCGAGATGAACACATGACAACTTGAATTGCAAAAAATGGAGTATTTTTCTCAAGATACAAATGGTCAAAGTTTGGTAAAAGTAGGGAAGTCAGTTGAGTGTTCGTAGCCTAAAATTTGGTCATTTCCAAATATAGAAAAATTGGTCTCAAATCAAAGGCCTCATAGACACAAGCACAACACAACTTGAATCATAGAAAATAGAGTCTATTTTCTCAAGATACAGATAGTCAAAGTTTGGTCAAAGTAGGGAAGTTAGTTGAGTATTCGTAGCTGAAAATTTGACCATTTCCAAATCTAGCAAAAGTGGCCTCAAATTGAAGGGCTCATTGTGATGAACATATGAAAACTTGAATCACAAAAAATGGATTCTTTTTTCTCAAGATACAAATAATCAGAGTTTGTTCAAAGTAGGGAACTCAAGTGAGTATTTGTTGCAAAAAATTTGAAGTCCTTTTTTGAGTAGCAGTTGTTGTTTTGGCCATTACTTGGTCATATAGACTCAAAATTGTGAATGTCATATATCATTGGAAAGCTGATTCTGAGGTGAGTCTAGCTCAAATCGAAGGTCTTATCCAAACAAACATAATATAACTTAAATAAAAAAAAATGGACTCTATCTACTCAAGATACAAAAGGTCAAAGTCTAGTCAAAGGAGGGAGGTTAGTTGCATGTTCGTAGCTGAAAATTTGGTCATTTCTAAATCTAGAAAAAGTGGCCTCAAATTGAAGGTCTGGTCGATACAAACACAAGACAACATGAATCACAAAAATTAGAGTCTTTTTTATCAACATACAAATGGTCAAAGTTTGGACAAAGTGGGGAAGTCAGTTGAGTATTTGTAGCTGAAAATTTTGTCATTTCAAAATCAAGCAAAAGTGGCCTCAACTCGAAGGGCTTGTCAAAATGAACATATGAAAACTTGAATAAAAAAAAATGGAGTCTTTTTTCTCAAGATACGGACAATCAAAGTTTGGTCAAAGTAGCGAACTAAAGTGAGTATTCGTTGCTAAAAATTTGAAGTCCTTTTTGAGTAGCGGTTGTTGTTTTGGCCATAACTTGGTCATACAGACTCAAAATTGAAAATATCATATATCATTGGAAAGCGGATTCTAAGGCGGATCTTTCCAATTTTCTAGATTTTTGTGATTATTTATTATTTTTTTGTATGAGGCCATCAAAGTAAGATTTTAATTTTTCGCTCTCGGAGGCGTAGAATGTGCATACAGACTCCATTTTTTGCAAACAAATAGGTGTTGGAAAGGTGACAACGAGACCTTTCCATATTTCTAGACCATTTCATCAGTTTTTTATTCTGATTTGCATCCAGTTAATCTTAATTTTTCTCCATCTTTTGGCTTTCTAGTTCTTCAAGCTCTTACAAGAGTTTGTTTTTATTGTATTGTGTTGAGTATCTGTAGCTGAGAATATGGTCATTTCCAAATCTATTGAAAGTGGTCTCAAATTGAAGGGCTCGTCAAGATGAACAAAATACAAATTGAATCAAAAAAAATAAAGTCCATTTTCTCAAGATGCAGATGGTCAAAGTCTAACATAAGAAATATTACATTTAAAATATGTTATGGGGGTAAATAAGATGCTCTCCTTTTATTCGTATATGCACAAATGAAGGATCCAAATTGATTAACCCCAAAGGAAGGATCAATGCATAAAGGAATCAATCATTTGGAAATAAGAGCAAAGAGGAAGATCTTAAATACCCGTTTAGTTTATTTAATTTGAATGTGGGATAGATTTAGATAGATTAAGAAGCTTAATTGAATTCAATAGGAGGAAAGTACTAACCTTTAAATTTTACAGATCTGAAGAATGTTGCTTTCAGGGGTCTGCACTTAGTTTCTGGAAAATTTGAGATCGGATCTGGAATAGAAAGGCAAAAATGAACAAAATCAATAAATATTTTTCTGTTCTAACACAGTTCTGATTTTCACCCTTAAGTTAATGTCATGATTGACCCAGAATTTATGATTCCAACCTAGGGCAGAATCGACCTAAAAAGTCTCTGACGGGAAATCTATTTTTGGATCCCAAAAGTTTGTCAAAAAGCGTATCTGAATTTGTACTCCAATGCATTATTCCAAACTTGTACCTGCAATAAAAATGGATTTGTTTGGTGGGGGAGAGGTTTGGCTTAGTCAAACCCTAATTTAGGAATTAACCTTGAAATCAAAAATTGAAATAAAGAATGCTAGCAAGTAGTAGAATTAAATCTTATAATGAAGCTATGATATTTAATAGATATGCAATTGTATTTTGAATGTAAACAAGTATGTAAATTTGAAAGCTTGGACTCAATATTAGAAACCATAAACCTCCATGATTGTATGCTTGAAATCCACCTTGAAGGAAGAATGAGAATGTCTTTGAGTATGAACAAAGGATCTTGAAGGAAGATCACACCACCATGATGGATAGATCTAGAGCTTGAATGATGAATCTTGAATTCTTGAACTAAATCCCTTCAAAGGCTTGAAAGCTTGAATCCTTGATCTTCAATGGAGAATTTGAATGCTTGAGAGGAAGACTTGGACACTTTGAAATCTTGAAAAACATGTAGAATAATGTATGCTTTAACTTTTTTCTTGATGACTTCTTTCTTAGGGAGACTTAGTGCTTGATTCGTACTTGATATCACTTTTTGTACTTAGAGCTCACTTAGAGAAAATGAAAGGAGAAAACTTTCTTATATATGAAACTAGGGCACAATCTTCTAGAGAGGCCTACATAGGAGAATTAAATTACAATTAGACCTATACCCCTAGAAGAGGACATATATTAAATATAATTTAAGAATTGTCACTTTGGAACCCAAAACAGCCAACCCAGAAGTGGGAAATGAACTTTTGATGACCTTCGGCAGCCGATAGACTTTCAGATTTGAAAGGGAGACCCAGGTCAAGATGGGATGGATGGTGCTCGGAGAGGCCCAATCAAGGTCCTAAACAAGCCGAGAAGTAGGAGAGGATGTAGAAATGAGGGGAAAATATGATCATGGTCAAAAATCCCCCTAAGGAGGGCTAAACATTCTTAACATAGAAGTGCTTCTATTTCAAGATGATACATTAAGCCCCCACTTTAGCGGGAGTATGGAAATTGAGCATACTCGCGATAAAGTTAGAAGAAAGACTCTAGTGGATCGCAATGAGGTAGAACATCACTAAGTCAAGGACATGAGCCCCCAAACCAAGGAGTCTAACTCAACATACATGCATAAAGATATGAATTTAAAGAGAAATTAATCATAGAGAACATACATGACTACATAAGCAAGACAAGAGAAACACTATAGATAACATAGCTTCATGATCTAATTCTACTAGCATGAAAGTGAAAGAGATAAAAGAGAAAGTTATTACCTCGCCTAGTGAGATGCCCACCTTACCATGAATCACCAAGGATGGAGAGCCCAACAGGTTCATGTTAGAACTAATTTTTCCTTGGTATCTATGTAATTAAAAGATATACCAAGGTCTTGTCTCATATTTGTAATTCATTTAATAAGAAAATTAGATATTCCTCCTTAAGAGGAATCCTACACATGACACACACCAAATATGAATGTGGCACACATAAATTATGGGAGTTACATGAAAACTCCTCCACTCATCTCTACTTAAGAGATGGTTCTCACACAATTCTTAGGGGTTCTAGGGTTCTAAGTTGGTTCTCACAAGTTGGATTTCTTCTCTCTTCTCTCATTCTCATTCTTGCAATATTTTTATGAGCTCTCTCTCTCTCTCTCTCTCTCTCTCTCTCTCTCTCTCTCTCGGATTCTTGCCTCATTCATATTTATGCACAAGGGGTTTTTCTTAATTTTTTCCTTTCAAAAACATTGTCTTGGTGTTGAGCTTGGAGCTTCTCATTGCTATTGTTGATTGTTCTTGTTTCAAAATTGATCCATTGGTAATACATTTCCTTGCTTCACTCTCTTGGATTCATTCTTATATTTCATTTCATTTTATGTATTTTTCTAACATGGTATTAGAGCCACTAACAATCCTTGTTTGAGTGTTTGCAGGTTTTAATGATCTAACTTTTGTTGCAGATTTTTTTTAAAAAAAATTTTGGGTTTGGTCGGTTCACCGCCAAACCCGATTTCTTTTGTTTATTTATCTAGTTTTTGTTTCTCCCTCTGTCGGGAAACCGTAGGGGATTAGTTTAATCTATCTACCTACAAGGTTTTAACATTATTTCTTGCAGGGTTTTAACATTATTTCTTGCAGGGTTACATATATCTGGTTTACAGATCTTGCTAACATTTTTCTTTTGTTTGTTATCTGCAAATTTTTATGTATTTCTTGTGCTGATTTTATATATATTTCTGTAGTTATTTCTATTTTTACTTTTTTATTTTATGCAAACCATTTAAACATTTCTCTAACTATAATTTTGAAGACAATTTTATAGACCCGCACTCAGTCATTCATAACTTTCAAACTATATATAATTTGGACAATCTCTTCAGTGGAGTTTTAGATAATTAGGTTTGTAAAAACATATCATTTAAAAGTTATGCCCCTAGTAATTTTCTTGATTTCTTAATCTCAGTATTGTTGTTTAAATATCTTTTTTTAGAATAATCCCTTTTTTTGTTGTATTTAATCTCTAATTATTTATATCTCTACTCCTTTCTTCTCCCACGCTGCTCTCTTTCTCCCATTCAAATCTTTCTCAATTATTTCCTCTCCTTTAGCTACTCATGCAACCTTGCTCTTTCTCCTCCACTCTACCTTAAGGAAGGATAGTTTCCTTCATATTGTTTTAACTTTGTCTTCTTTCTGCTCACGCAGCTCCTCCAACCTTCTACTCTTCCTCTTTGTCCTTCTTTCGTAGCTCTGCCCTTACACAAGGCTCTCTTCTCTCTTCAGCAAGTTATGTTTTTTAAACTTTAATATAAGCCTGTGCAGCCTTCCTTCTTCTGCGCGTACCAGAAGGTAATCATCATTGTTTGGACATTTCCTTTCAATAGTTTGAATAATTTAAAAATAGAATTCATTAGTTTTTTTTTTAACTTTTTAATCATAACAGTATCTCTATCTCTATCAGCTATAGTTTAGATTTCTGCAATAAGCCATTAAGAAACATTTTTTTTAATCATTTTGTTGCAGTCTTTTTTTATCATATCATTGCAGGAAAATTATTCTTTCTTGCAGGTTATTTTAAAAAAAAAAAATTTGCAGGTTAATTATTAATTTTTTAAAAGAGCTGCAGGATAATCATTGCTCTATCTTTTTTTAAATATTATTGTTTATCATTATCATTAGTTTCTTGTTTTATTCTTATCATATTTTTTTAAATTTGTTTAACTTTAACAAAATTTATTCTAATTTTTTTTAACAAAAAGTTAAATGGTTATACTTTTGGTCTCGCTTAATATTTTTAATTTCCTCTTAAACCCACTTTCTTTTTTTCATTATAAATAGTAATCAATTTCTTATTCATTATTTTATTGCAATTAAAATTTGTTTCATCAATTTAACAAAAAAAAATTATTTTTTTATATTTAAAAATTCTTGAATATTGGCGTTTACTATTCATGTTAAACTAGTTTTTTAGATGCATTGTATTCTTAAACTTGTAATTCAGGTTATTTTAATTCATTATGTCTATTTTAATTCCATAAATTAAATTAACAAGTTCCAATTATCACGCTTGGAAGTCTCATATTACTTTTATTTTTTGCTTTAAACATATTCTTGATGTGGCGACTAGTGCGACTTCTGTTCCCACTACTACTGCCTCTAAGGCGGATATTGATGCTTGGAATGAGAAAAATGATGAGGCTTTAGGCCTTATAGGCATTTCTTTACATCCAGATTTATATGTATTAATTGCCCACTATACTGAAGAACATGTAGCATGGACTATTTTAAAAAATACCTTCGATAGTGCAACTGAATCTCGAAAGATTCAACTCCAAGGTCAATTGGAAGATCTCAGGTATACAGATTTCTCAACTATGGATGAGTTTTTTACTTAATTTTGATTCGTTTCAAAGTCAATTAACTAGTTTAGGAGTTACTCTATCTGAAATTTGGTTAATTCATATCATTTTAAAAAAATGTCTTCCTAGACAATTTCAACAATTTATAACTAATATACATTCTCAATTATCTCTTCCTTTGTTAGCATCTCAATTGACTTATGCTATCTTTCAACAACTTTTACATCAAGAAGAGGCTAAGTTAATTCAATTTGGCTCAATCAAATCTAATGAACATGCTTTAATGTCTAGATCTCATAATAATAGATCAAATAATCATAATCATAATAGTGGTTATCATAATAATTCTAATCGACCTCATTGTAATTACTGTGGGAAAGATGGTCATGTGATCAATACTTGTTTTAAGAAACTTAAACATGAGAAGTCATCTAATCTGAATGCTCAAAATTCTCTTAATCATAACACTCATCAAGCTTTTTCTATTCGTTATGGGATGTCTAATTCTCACTATGATGATACTACTATTTGGGATGAACATTATGATGAATGCTACTCTTGGAATAACCCTCTTGATTACTATCTTCCTACTCAAAGTGATTATATGCTCTCTCCTTATGATGCAATGCAATTTGATGATCCTTGCTCTCATGTTGATGATATTCTTGAACAAGAAGAGGAACTTATCTCTAACTTTCTTAATGTTACTTTGCAAGATATGTGCATTACTCAAGATGAATTCATAATGATGGTACTAATCCTATGATTTTTTTGGAGGTTAATGATGGTATCTCTCCTCCTCTTGATGTTTCATATTATGATGAATATGTTATAGATTTGTTTTATGCAACTGAAGATTGCATTCCTGATTATATGATTGATGATTCACAATATGATTTTGTTTTCCAAAGTGTTACTGATTCACCACTAGGTGATCCCAATGATGGGCACTCTACTAGTGGTTCTTTCCTTATTATAGGCTCAGGTGTTGATCATGCTCCACCTCTATCTTCTACTACAAATGAATATAAAGAATGCATAAATGCATCTCAAGATTCTCAATGGTCACTTGAATATTTGGGCCCCCCTCCACAAGCAATCACATATTTGTATTGTCAAAGTGCTATCCACTTAGAAAACATTCCTATGTACCATTCAAGCTCCATCGATCCAGTTGTAGAAATACATGATGATCAAGCTATCAAAAATCTACTGAAGACTCTTTCAAAATAAACATCTCAAAATTCTTGTAAACATTTGGGTGTGATACCTATTGATCTTATCTCCCCAAGTAAATATTAAAGGGGGATGTTAGAATTAATTTTTTTTTGGTATCTATGTAATTAAAAGATATACCAAGGTCTTGTCTCATATTTTAATTTCTTTAATAAGGAAATTAGATAATCCTTCTTAAGAGGATCCCTACACATGGTACACACCAAATGTGAATTTGGCACACATAAAGTATGGGAGTTACATGCAAACTCCTCCACTCATTTCTACTTAAGAGATGGTTCTCACACACTTCTTAGGGGTTCTAGGGTTCTAAGTTAGTTCTCACAAGTTGGATTTCTTCTCTCTTCTCTCATTCTCATTCTTGCAATATTTTAATGAAATATTGCTCAAGCTCTCTCTCTCTCTTGGCTTCTTGCCTCATTCATATTTATGCACAAGGGATTTTTCTTAGTTTTCCCCTTTCAAAAACATTGTTTTGGTGTTGAGCTTAGATCTTCTCATTGCTATTGTTGATTGTTCTTGTTTCAAAATTCATCCATTGGTAATACATTTCCTTGCTTCACTCTCTTGGATTCATTCTTGTATTTCATTTCATTTTGTGTATTTTACTAACAGTTCACCCATAAACTATGCTTTGTAATTATAATGTGTCTTCTGACGGCTTTTGAAATATCTATAGATCCACATTCTTGTATCACTATGGAATATAAAATGCATGTCTTTTCAGGATTTAGCAACTTATGTGCGTTACCTTCCAAGGATTTATCATATTGTAAAATGCGTATCTTTTCAAGATTTAGCAAATTATGTGTGTTACCTTTCGAAGATTTAGCAAAAATAAAAAAAATAATAAAACTAAAAATGTGTCTCTTCAGGATTTAGCAACTTATGTGTGTTACCTTTCGAGGATTTATCATATTGTAAAATGTAAACTAATGTAAAATATAGTATAAGGGAAACCCTATATATGCCCCCCTCCTTATCATAACTACCCACTAGGCAAGATAAGGAAGAGAAAGAGGATACCTACTTCACAAGGTAAGGAGATATCCAGCTTAACAACAATATACACTATATCCTTAGCAAAGAGTATTGACCCTTACCTCTAAGAGCATAAATAATCATGAAATGGATATGTCACATATGGAAAAAGGATCCTCAAAGAGGAGGAGATTTTATCATCAAGACCCCCACCATAGAGTAGTGCTTAGGATAAAATGTCATCTTCTAAAGAAAAGAGGGACCAAAGATTCAATCATCAAGCCCCCTACAATCAAGAAGAAGGGGAATCTCAGAATGAAGGAATCAAACTCTAACCCAAAGCAAAGGCAAGAGTCTATAAAGAACATAATTTACAAAATAAAGAAGAGGTGATGACCTAGGACAATCACCTCTCATATAATAGGGTATCCATAGCCAAAAGCATAAATCTTTATAAGGAAATAATGTTGCGAAATAAAATAATGCCACTAAGCTAAGGAAAGTAGATCCTTAGATAGAGGAAGAATGAAAATACCTTGCCCCTCAGGGATGAAAGCAAGGGATATATCAAATTATATCAAGAGATTTTGTATCAAAGAGATATCTTTACAAAACAAATGTCCTAGGAAAGATATCATGAGTGATTATGAGCGAAGGAAATGTACCATAATATAAAATTATAAGGATAGAATGTAGAAATAATAACCAATTAAACTCAAAAAAAATACATGCTAAGAGAAAAATGGATCCTAGAAGATTGGAAGGAAATACCTCTTGCCCCCCAGTTAAGAGACAAGAGGAGAAGAATGATCTAGTTTATAGAAGAACGAGGGGAATGCCCTATATCAAAATTATGAAGAAATTGTAATATTTCATGGGAATGAGATATAATTCCTAAAGCAGCTCTTTCTCTAACATATAGTTTGAAATGCACACAATCAGAAAGTAAATGTGTATTACTATAATGAAAGGAGCATTTGTATTTAGAAAGAGAATTTTTTTGGCATAGGTTTAAATATTTCTTTCTTAGAATTCATTAACTGGACATACACTTTCTTAGGCACATCCTGAGGAGTATCAAGGTGATCTAAGGAAGGTGTTGGAAGAAGAACATGAAGAGGAGGATGATAGTTAAGTTCAGCCACCTTGAATTGAGAAGGTAGGAAACCTATACCATGCATATCTTGTTTAGGAGATGAATGAATTGGGTTTTTATTTCCTTGTTCATTGATACCAAGCCCTAAACCCTTATAGCCTTGTTTATCCACCATAGTATATCTAGTAGTATACATATCTTGCAAAGATTTTGCAGGAGGTGATTGATTATGGTGTTCATGATAAAATGTTGTGTATGGTGGAATGATAGGTTTAGAAGAGGTTTCTTTGTTTTTCCCTTTAATATCATCATGGATCGAATAGGAAGGGGAAGGTAAATGGAAGAATTCTTGAATATCAGCATCATGAACCTTAGCTTGAGCCTCATCATAAGTGTGAGAGGAACTAGGGATAGAAGATGGAGAAATAGAAATAGGAATATTAGGAATTGGATTAGGCATATTAGGAAGATTACGAACGAGATTAGGAATGATAGGATTAGGATTAGGAAGATTAGTAAATGGGGTATCATCTACCCAATTCTTCACATAATCCAAAAGAGCAATAAGTCCACTACACAAATCCTTGATGAAATTTTTGAAAGTAGGATGACTAGTATTATTTAATCTTAAAATAGCATAAGCAAGTGAAACATAAAGATTAACAAACATGGTAAAATGGATGATACTTTCATAAACATCATAAGTACTATAAAGAGATGCTAAAATAAGCATAATGAGAAAAGTAACCATATCCCAAAGCATCTTAAAGATCTTCATAGTGAATGAAATGCAAGAACTATTTTTTTATATTTTTATGAGTATATAGATTTTTTTGTATTTTAAATTTCAAGAGCATAAAAGAAAAACTAATTTAGCATGCATGCAAGATCTAGCATAAAAGATATAAATCTAACACCAAAAAGAAAGAGATGTCTATCGTGGGTTCACCAAAATGTAACATAAGAAATATTACATTTAAAATATGTTATGGGGGGTAAATAAGATTCTCTCCTTTTATCCTTAGATGCACAAAGGAAGGATCCAAATTGATTAACCCCAAAAGAAGGATCAATGCATAAATGAATCTATCATTTGGAAATAAGAGCAAAGAGGAAGATCTTAAATACCTGTTTCGTTTATTTGATTTGAATTTGTGATAGATTTAGATAGATTAAGAAGCTTAATTGAATTGAATAGGAGGAAATTACTAACCTTAAAATGTTACAGATCTGAAGAATGTTGTTTTCAAGGGTTTGCACTCAGCTTCTAGAAAATTTGAGACTGGGTCTGGAATAGAAACGCAGAAACAAACAAAACCCATAAATCTTTTTCCATTCTGACACAGCTCCAATTTTGACCCTAAAGTCAATGTCACCATTGACCAAAAATTTTTGATTCCAACCTAGGGTAGAATCAACCTAAAAAGTCTCCGACGGGAAATCTATTTTTGGATCCCAAAAGTTTTCTGAAAAAGGTATCTAAATCTGTACTTTGATCCGCTATTCTGAACCTGTACCTACAATAAAAATGGATTTTTTTATTGGGGGGTTTGCCTTAGTAAAACCCTAATTTAGGAATTAACCTTGAAATAAACAATTGAAATAAAGAATGCTAGAAATTAGTAGAAGTAAATCTAATAATGAAGCTATGATATTTAATAGATATACAATTGTATTTTGAATGTAAACAAGTATGTAAATATGAAAGCTTGGACTCAATATTAGAAACCATAAACCTCCATGATTGTATGTTGGGAATCCACCTTGAAGGAAGAATGAAAAGGTCTTTAAGTATGCACAAAGGATCTTGAAGGAAGATCACACAACCATGATGGATATATCTAGGGCTTGAATGATGAATCTTGAATGCTTGAACTAAATCCCTTCAAAGGCTTGAAAGCTTGAATCCTTGATCTTCAATAGAGAATTTGAATACTTGAGAGGAAGACTTGGACACTTTGAAATCTTGAAAACATGTAGAACAATGGATTCTTGAAATTTTTTCTTGATGACTTCTTTCTTAGGGAGACTTAGTGCTTGATTCATACTTGATATCACTTTTTGTACTTAGAGCTCACTTAGAGAAAATCAAAGGAGAAAACTTCCTTATATATTAAACTAGGGAAAAGTCTTCTAGAGAGGCCTACATAGGAGAATTAAATTCCAATTAGACCTATACCCATATAAGAGGACCCATATTAAATATAATTTAAGAACTGTCACTTCGAAACCCAAAATAGCCGACCTGGAAGCGGGAAATGAACTTTTGATGACCTCTAGCAACCAATAGACTTCCATATTTTAAAGGGGGACCTAGGTCAAGGTAGAGGTTTTCCTTGACCTAGGTCAAGGTAAGGGTCAACCTTGACCCAAGGAGTTAGAACCTCTATAAAATATTCCAGATGGGATGGAAGGTTCCCAAAGAGGCCCAATCAGGGTCCTAAACAAGAAGAGAAGTAGGAGAGGATGCAAAAATGAGGGGAAAATATGATGGTAGTAAAAAACACCCCTCAAGGAGGGATAAATGTTCTTAACATAGAAGTGCTTCCATTTTAAGATGATACACAAAGTTTGGTCAAAGTAGGGAAGTCAGTTGAGTGTTCATAGCTAAAAATTTGGTGGTTTCCAAATCTGGAAAAAGTGGCCTCAAATTGAAGGGCTCATTGAGATGAATATATGTCAACTTGAATCACAAAAAATGGAGTCTTTTTCTCAAGATACACACGGTCAAATTTTGGTCAAAGTGGGGAACTCAAGTGAGTATTCGTTTCTAACAATTTGAAGTCCTTTTTGAGTAGTAGTTGTTGTTTGTGCCATATCTTGGTCATACAAACTCAAAATTTCCAATGCCATATATCATTGGTGTAACATATAAAGTGTTAGATTTAAAATGTAGGGATAAATAAGATGTTCCCCTTTTATCCTTAGATACACAAAGGAAGGATCCAAAAGGATCAATGCATAAATGAATCAATCAATTGGAAATAAGAGTAAAGAAGAAGATCTTAAATTCCATTTTATAGAAATGAATGTGTGATAGGTTTAGAAAGATTAAGAATTTTAATTGAAATGGATAGGAGAAAATTACTAACCTTGTAATTTTATAGATCTAAAGAATGCTATTTTTAGGGGTCTACACTGAGTTTATGGTAAATCTGAGACCAAATCTGGAATAGAAACGCAAAGACAAACAAAACCCAGAAATCATTTTCTGATCTGACATAGTTCTGATTTTGACCCTCAAGTCAATGTCACCATTGACCTAGAATTTATGATTCTGACCTAGGGTAGAATTGACCTAAAAATTCTCTGACAGAAAATCCATTTTTGGATCATGATAGTTTGCCAAAAAGGGTATTTTAATCTGCACTCTGATCTGCTATTTTGCACCTGTACCTGCAAGAAAAATGGATTTGTTTTTTGGGGGGAGGGGTTTGCCTTGGTAAAACCCCAATTTTGGAATTAACCTCAAAGTATAATTGAAATTGCATAATTAAAACAAATTAAATGAAAAAATTCACCTTGCTTGTAGAATCCCTTGTGGCGGATTTGAATCTATGGATCCACAAGTATGCATGCACCAAAATGAATTTAGAATGTAGAATGTAGAATGTAGGATGTAGGATGTCTCAAATCAATTTCTTGTAGATCTTCAACACCAATCTTGAATGGATCTTGGAATAGGAAGAGGCTTGGAGGAATGTGGATGGAGAAATCTTCAACAAGAGGGCTCCATGGAGCTTGAATCCTTCAATGGCCACCAATGGATCTTCTTGATGAATTGAGTACTTGAGAAGTGCTTGAATTCTCGAGAATGGATGAATGCTTCAATCGATACTTAGCTTGCTTCAAATCTTGCTTCTTCACCTTTGGATTTCACTTCTTACATCTTTGATAGTTGATGATCATGGTTATGGTTAGAGAAAATTAGAGGAGAAAGCTTCCTTATATATGAATATAGGGCACAATATTCTAGAGAGGCCTACAAAGGAGAATTAAATTTTAATTAGACCTATACCCTTAGAAGAGGACCTATATTAAATATAATTTAAGATTTGTTGCTCTGGAGATCGAAACAGCTGACCTAGAAGTGGGAAGTAATTCTTTCCAAATCTTGACATTCGAAAACCCTGAAAATCTAAAATCTGGACCTTAGGTCAGAAAAAGGTTGATTTTGACCTAGGTCAAGGTCGAGATCAACCTTGACCCAGAAAGGTCGACTTTGACCGTGAGGTCAAAAATCCCAATTTTCATTTTTGGGTGTCAAAAATAGCCTGGAAATTTTTTGGAAATTGGGAAGAACAGGGGAAAAAGATAGATCCAAGTCAGAGACCCACTCAAGGAACTTGACATGACCCCAAACCACTTACTCAAAAGGATAAACTAGTCTACAATGGAAGTGCTTCCATTTTCTGACTATACATTTAGCCCCCACTTTAGCAAGAGTATGAACTCAATGCAAACTCTTGGTAAAGGAGATCATAAAAAAAAGATAATATTATTGAAATCAAAAGGGACAAAGGAATCATCAAGCCCCTAGGGACTTAAGTATATATCAACCCTAAGATCACAATAAGAGATAGATCACCAGTTAAGGAGAAAAAGAGAGAGGGTGTGATTACCTCTCCCAATAAGAACTTATGTCCCATTGTGAACCACACAAGGAAACAGTGCATCTGGAAAGATGGAGTTGAACTATCTAGTGAATGTGGCTACTCACTAGTCAACCCATTAGGTAGATCTGATCTTAAGGACACCTACCAACCTTAAGGGATCAAAACATTGTAAATTGAAACTGGAGGGATCAAGAGATCTGTATAAATTTAAACTAGAGGGATCAAGAGATCTGTATAAATTTAAACTGGAGGGATCAAGAGATCCTATAAGGTAAAAATTTGTTCTTTAAGGATTAGTCTTTAATCCATAAAGGGAGAAAGTTTGAAGTTTCAAAAATATTTTGAGTGTGTGTGTGCAAAAAGTGAGTAGAGCATATGCCCCCACATTAAATTCATTTCTAACACTTTAACAGGAGGAATGGCTTTAACGGAAACATAAACAACTCTACTAATTACGTTTCCACTATGAGATGCCCCCAAATGAAGACAAATCAAGGGAAATACCACATAAACATACAAATAACACAGAAGGGATCTACCTATTGTGGGGTTAGTATGATCATAGGATAATATGTATATATAAATATGATATTATTGCAAATGAATTGACATCATTCCCCAAAGAAAATAGAACTACAATCACAATGGAGGAAAGAAAACTCAAGAGTTATGAAGAAGATTCTTTACGGACCACAACATGGAGACCAAAAAGAATCAGTGCTACCATGTCGCAGATCCAAACGGACTACACAAGGAAAAAATTTATGAACAATATCACAAGTACAACATAACATGAAAACAACATATAGAAGAATAGAGATACATATAGAGGAATTATACAACAGGTTTTATTCCTTTTATCACCTTGCACTAAAAAAGTAATAAGGGTTGTATAAAAGAGTCTAACAAACATTTAGCAAACATATTATGGGAGAAGCACAATACAACATGCAAACACAAAAAGGGCTACCATGAATGATAAGCCAATCAGACACATCACCTACTCTCCCCATCTCGGTTTATATCATTTAGGAAAGGTGCAAAACTCACAAGAGGGACTATATCCAATAAAGTAGGAATAATAGCCAGTTCCAAACAAGGATCCTCTTGAGAATCACGTTGCTTGATACTAGGTGTAATTATAAATTAAGTTGAAAGTATATCTGGTAAATCAGTATCAAAATAAATAGTCTCATATTCATCACTAAGATTAATAGGATCATCAAGAGTATCTTCCTCATCAAGATTAATTAAAATAGGATCTAAGATGCAAATAGGATCATCATACTCATTCATCTTAACATCTTTATGAACATTAACTTCCTTCAACATATCAGGCATAGGTTGGTCAAAAGAAGGTAAAGAATTTTGAATAATAGAAGAACATGCCATAGCATTAGCTCTACACTTCTTACGATGTTCATTAGCATATTTGTTACATTTTGCTTTGTTTGACACATGTTGAGAACTAGGAGGAATAACAACTTGTTCCTTCGCATGTTCTATAGGAGAATTTTTAGGATTCGCAATAGGTTGAGAAGCAAAATAGGGAGGTTGAGTAATAGAGCTAGCTATAATGGATAAATCAGGTATGGAAGGAGTAGACAAAAGACCATGGTTAAGATCTATCTGAGACATTCTTAACTCAACAATCTTGCAATGTTTATAGGCTTGATATGAACAAAAAAGGTTGTCAGGGCGAGGAGGACATGAATTAGGTAATGAAGGCCAAAAGAAATCAAGAGTAGCACAATCTCTAGGCCTAGAAGGTTGATAAAAACTATGATTAATCATTTTCACATCTCCATTATGAATGAACTTAAGACATCTATGAATATGAGAAGCAATAGCATGCATAGAAGTTATCCAAGGCAAACCAAATTTGACTTGAAATTTATCAGAAGTAGGAACGACAATGAAGGTAGTATCTACAACTTTACCACAAAGTTCAACAGGAAAGTTACTAGAACCAAGTGCAGGAAAGAGAAAATCATTACAAGTTTGGATCCATGCATCAGATGGATCGTCACAATCACGTTGTAGGTTTTTCATAAAAAAGGTTTTCCTCAGTAATGACATTTATTAAAGATGTGGGATCAACAAGAAAACCACACGTAGGTATCTTATAAATCCTAGCATAAATATAAAGGGGACCATCAGGAGCCTTAATAGTCTCAGAATCATCAAAGGTAATTGAGATTTCCCTAGGTCATTTAACCTAAGTTTGTTTCTGAGGTGTAGGTGGAACATGAAGTTAAAGTGAAGGCAAAGGATCTTGAACAGTAGGTTGAGGTGAAACCGTGCACTCCACATGATTAACAATGTGATTAAGATCATCCATCTTTGAATCATAAACAATATCCATAGAAGATGGTTGAGAGGTGGTATTAGTATCATGTGTAGGTAAATGATTTGTATAGATTTGAAGGATTTGACGAGGAGAGACAAATTTTTTCTCATTACCATTAAAATTATCAACAAATAAAGAATTAGAATCAATTAAGTCTTCAACTTTATGCTTTAGAAAATAATATTTTTCAGTATCATGGCCATTCTGGCGACAGTATTAGCAAAAAGATTTAGAATCAAAGGATTTTGATGCTATCGTGGTAGGGAGAAGAGGTCGAATAGGAGGCAAGGTAATCATATTAGAACTTAACAACATACTCATAATAGAATGTAAAGATTCAGAGAGAGGAGTAAATGAACGATTCGTATGGAAAGAAGTGGATGTAGAAGTGGCATTGTTGGATGCAACAACAACTTGATTAGCAACCGCATTTGTCTGTTTATTAATCTTGACATAGTTGTTAGGTTTCTAAAACTTATTAGGATTAGGAGCAGCGTCACTCTTATTAACTGGAATAGGAGCCATTGGAGTGGTGCTCTCAAATTGACTCACTTGTAATTGATAATGAAGAAGTGTTGGAAATTTTTTTTGAAAAGAGGTAAATTCAGTAAGCATAATCTTATCTCTAATATCCTTTTGTAAATTTGAAATAAACATATGTTGAATATCAATATCAGGAACAGGATAAGAAATTTGAGCATGCAAATTCTTAAATCTACCAATAAAATCAGTCAATTTTTCCTTAATGTTTTGTTTACAGTGCATTAAATCAGTTAAGGACACTTGAGGACCAATGTTATTTTGAAATTGTTGGATAAAGGTATAAGAAAGTTTAGGAAAATAATAAATAGAATAAGCAGGTAAAGAACAATACCATTGCGAGGTCTTATCATGAAAAGTCCTAGAAAACAACTTAGCTAAAATCCTATGGTCATGAGCATAATCACTACAAAGGATTTGAGATGTTTTAACATGAGTAACAGGATCACCTTTACCATTGTAATTCTCAAGATGAGGCATATCGGCTTGCTGAGGGATAGTAGCATGAATAATGTCTAAGGATAAAGGACTACCCATGTCACATGTAGTAATGCTAAACTTGGATTGGGTTAAGGATGCAAGTTGTTGTAGTAAAGATGACACAGTTTCAGTGAAAATAATAATTGTGGAATCATTACAGGAAATAGATGGCATAGAAATATTAGGATACTAGGAAAAGTGTAGGAAATGGTAGGAATGGAAGACACAACTGGTACAACACTTGGAACCACAGTTGGAAGGATTGGAATAATTAAAAGGCACACTATGATATGAAGGGTGTGAGGTAGGTAGAGATACCGGTGGAACACTCACAGGAATAGATGAAATTGGGAGAGATGTAGTCATCAAAGGAGGAGTGTAAGTAGGAATACTAGGTAAAGGAACATGAATACTAGGTAAAGGAATAGAAGAAGGCCCCTCACTAGTGACAGGAGGAGTGAATCCTAGATCTTGAGCCTATTGAGCTAAAGGTTTAACATTCAAATGCACAACATGAGTGATACCACACAGGAGATTAATACCTTGATAACTATCGCAAAGGAATTTCTTAAGAGCCTCTATAGCTTGGATGGAATCTTGATTATGGTTTTCTTGAATAAGCCAATTTCCCATTTTATCAAGTTGTGTTGAAATTTTTTGCACTTGTTCAAGAGGAACTCTTAAAGCATCATCCTCATCATGAGATGAGTGAGAAGAGTTATGATCCATAGAAGGATTAAATCATGAGTGGTCAAATTGTCATCTAGGATCCTAAGGAAAGGAGAGGAAGACTCAATATCAAAGGAACCCATAAGTCTACGGTTTCTTCTAATCGGGATACTATAAGTAGGACTAGAAGTGGTAAAGCTCATACACCAATGCAATGCAAATGAACTAATTTAGGAAACACAAGATTTTGATTTTGATTTTTGAAATGTAAATGCAAGAAAATAAAAGAAAGGTAATCTAATATGCATGCAAGATCTAATATAAAAATGTAAATCTAACACCAAAAAAGAAAGATTTGGCTATCGCGAGTTCACCAAAATGTAACATATAAAATTTTACATTTAAAATGTAGGGGTAAATAAGATGTTCCCCTTTTATCCTTAGATACACAAAGGAAGGATCCAAATTGATTAACCCCGAAGGAAGGATCAATGCATAAATGAATCAATCAATTGGAAATAAGAGTAAAGAATAAGATCTTAAATTCAATTTTATAGAAAAGAATGTGTGATAGGTTTAGAAAGATTAAGAACTTTAATTGAAATGGATAGGAGAAAAGCACTAACCTTGAAATGTTATAGATCTTAAGAATTCTATTTTTGGGGGTGTGCACTGAGTTTCTAGAAAATCTGAGACTAGATCTGGAATAGAAACACAGAGACAAACAAAACCCAAAAATCTTTTTCCGATCTGACACAGTTTTGATTTTGACCCTCAAGTCAATGTCACCATTGACCTAGAAAGTCTTTGATAGAAAATCTATTTTCAGATCCTGGTACTTTGCCAAAAAGGGTATCCAAATCTGCACTCTGATCTATTGTTTTGCACCTTTACCTACAAGAAAAAATGGATTTTTTTGTTGGGGAGAGGGGTTTGCCTTGGTCAAACCCCGGTTTTGGATTTAACCTTGCTTGTAGATGCCCTTGTGGCGGATTCAAATATGTGGATCCACAAGTATGCATGCACCAAATGGATGTAGAATGTAGAATGTAAAATATAGGATGTGTCAAATAATTTTCTTGTAGATATTCAACACCAATCTTGAATGGATCTTGGAATAGGAAGAGGCTTGTAGGAATGTGGATGGAGAAATCTTCAACAAGAGGGCTCCATGGAGCTTGAATCCTTCAATGGCCACCAATGAATCTTCTTGATGAATTAAGTGCTTGAGAAGTGCTTGAATGCTTGAGAATGGATGAATTCTTCAATGCCTACTTGGATTGCTTCAAATCTTGTTTCTTCACCTTTGGATTTCACTTCTTAAGTCTTTGATAGTTGATGATCATGGTTATGGTTAGAGAAAATGAGAGGAGAAAGATTCCTTTTATATGAATCTAGGCTACAATCTTCTAGAGAGGCCTAAATAGGAGAATTAAATTCCAATTAGACCTATACCCCTAAAAGAGGTCCTATATTAAATATAATTTAAGATTTGTTGCTCCAGAGACCGAAACAGCCAACCCAAAAGTGGGAAGTAATTCTTTCCAAAGCCCGACATCTGAAAACCCTAGAAATCTAAAATCTAGACCTTAGGTCAGAAATAGGTTGATTCTGACCTAGGTCAAGGTTGAGGTCAACCTTGACCTAGAAAGGTCAACTTTGACCCTGAGGTCAAAAATCCCAATTTTCAATTTTGGGTGTCAAAAACAGGCTGGAAAAAGTGGTAAATGGGGCAGAACAGGGGAAAAAGCCAGATCCAAGTCAGAGACCCACTCAAGGCACTTGACATGACTCCAAACCACTTACTCAGAAGGCTAAACCAGTCTATAATGGAAGTGCTTCATTTTTCAACTATACAATTGGAAAGCTTAATATTTTAGTTATTTCTCATTTCTGCATATGAGGTCGTCAAAATTAGAGCATAATTTTGCACTCTCAGAGGTGAAGAATGTGCATACAGACTCCATTTTTTGCAAAAAAATAGGTGATGGAAAGGTGACAATGAGACCTTTCTATATTTATAGACCATTTCATCATATTTTGGTTCTATTTTTCATCCAGTTAATCTTAATTTTTCTCCATATTTATGTTTTCCAATTCTTAAAGATTGCATGGGGGTTTGTTTTTATAGTATTATGTTGAGTATCCAAAGCTAAAAATTTGTTCATTTCCTAATCTGGTGAAAGTGGTCTCAAATCAAAGGGCTCATTGAGACGAACACAACACAATATGAATCACAAAAAATAATGTATGTTTCCTCAAGATATAGATGACCAAAGTTTGGTCAAAGCAGAATAGTCAGTTGAGTGTTCGTAGCTGAAAATTTGATCATTTCCAAATCTGGTGAACAATGTTTGGAATCAAAGGCCTCATCTAGACGAACACAATACAACTTGCAGAATCACAAAAAATAGAGTTTGTCTACTCAAGATACAAAATTCAAAGTCTTCTCAAAGCAAGAAGGTCAGTTGCATGTTCATAGCTAAAAACTTGGTCATTTTTTAATCTGGGAAAAGTGGCCTCAAATAGAAGGTCTCATAAAGACGAACACAACACAACTTGAATCACAAAAATTAGAGTTTTATTGCACAACATATGGATGGTCAAAGTTTGGTCAAAGTGGGGAAGTCAGTTGAGTATTCGTAGCTAAAAATTTGGTCATTTCCAAATCTAGCAAAAGTGGTCCCAAATCAAAGGGCTCGTCGAGAAGAACACATGACAAATTGAATTGCAATAAATGGAGTCTTTTATCTCAAGATACAGACTGTCAAAGTTTGGTCAAAGTAGGGAAGTCAGTTGAGTGTTCATAGCCTAAAATTTCATAATTTCAAAATATGGCAAAATTGGTCTCAAATTGAAGGTCTAATTGAGACAAGCACAACACAACTTGAATCATAGAAAACAAAGTTTGTTTTCTCAACATATGGACTGTCAAAGTTTGGTCAAAGAAGGGAAGTCAGTTGAGTATTCATAGCTAAAAATTTGGTCTTTTCCAAATCTGGCAAAAGTGGCATCAAATTGAAGGGCTTGTCGAGATGAACATATGACAACTTTAATCATAAAAAATAGAGTCTTTTTTCTCAAGATACGGATGGTTAAAGTTAGGTCAAAGTAGGGAACTCAAGTGAGTATTTGTTGCTGAAAATTTGAAGTCCTTTTTGAGAAGCCGTAGTTTTTTTGGCCATAACTTGGTCATACTGACTCAAAATTATGAATGTCATATATCATTGGAAAGATGATTCTAAGGCGCATCTTTATAATGTTCCAGATTTTTGAGATTAGTTCTCTTTTTGGCACACGAGGTCACTATAGTCAAAGTTTAATTTTGTGCTCTCAGAGGCATAGAATGTGCATACGGACTCTATTTTTCACAAACAAATAGGCGATGGAAAGGTGAGCGAAACCTTTCTAGATTTCTAGAGCATTTCATTAGATTTTGATTTTGGTTTTCATCTAGATAATCTTAATTTTTCTCCATCTTTCCGCTTTCTAGTTCTTAAAGCTTCTACGGGGTTTGTTTTATTATATTGTGTTTAGTATTCGTAGCTGAAAATTTTCTCATTTACAAATATGGAAAAAGTGGTCTCAAATCGAAGGGCTTGTTGAGACGAACACAACACAACTTTAATTGCAAAAAATCAAGTATGTTTTCTCAAGATACACATGGTCAAAGTTTGGTCAAAGAATGGAAGTCAGTTGAGTGTTCGTAGTTGAAAATTTGGTCATTTCCAAATTTGGCAAACATTGTCTTGAATCGAAGGCCTCATCTAGATGAACACGATACAACTTGAATGACAAAAAATAGATTCAATTGGCTCAAGATACAGAAGGTCAAAGTCTGGTCAAAGCAAGGAGGTCAATTGCATGTTCGTAGCTTGTTGGTTTATAGTTTGTCTACTTTAATTTTGATTTATATAATGACTTTTGAAAATACCCAATACTGGTTTTTATAGAACAAAAAGTAACCACAGACTAGGTCAATGGTAGGAATCTATCAATGACCCCTAAATTGAAAGGTAGAGTATCCCTTATGTGAAATATATGCAATGAATTTTGTCTTTTGGTTTTTAGGGGTATGCACTTAACCAGAGAGTAGAAGAGGTTCAACCAAGTTTCTCAAAGCTTCAAACAACTCAGGCAATGAAAGGGAAATTACTCAAAAATATGCAATCTGAAATGCAAACTATCATGCAGTGCGAGATGAATGCAAACTACCATCTACCAACAGAGATGAGGAAAGAAGATATAAAAATTCAATTCCCAGATTGCTAAGATTGTGAAACTTCGACAATACCTAGATTATCTTGATCTCACTCTCTATTAACCCTCTTCCCAAATCTTTATGCAAGACCTAATCTATTGAACTAAGATGTGCAATGAAATGAAAACAAAGTGCTTATGCTGAAGATAGTAAACATACGATCCACTAAGTGAAAATAACAAAACCCGGTTCATTACTTATTCATTCAATTTCTAGTATTATCATCCTTATTTAAAACATCACACAACTAACTAAGATGAACAACAAAAATCACTTCAAACTCAGATTTGCACACAGTAGTCCCAGCTATAGGGGTTTTTCCAAAGTAATTTTTGCCAATCTTATTTACTTTACAGAATCTTACATATATAGGTCTTCTCAGAAAATGACCTGTTACAAAAATGATTGCCTCTTTACAATATTCTGATAGGAACATTCTAATAATAAACCTGGTTGGTTACAAAAACTGACAAAGCTGACAAAATGCCAAAAATGGCTACAATATACAAAAGTTGGGAAGATGACACAGGTCAACAGATTCTATGCCTTCTTCTATGTAACAGATTTTCCTCTGTAAGCCTTCATTGCATCTGTTACCTTGCCTAAATCTTGAGCATTCAAAATGATTATATTGTCATCTCAGATCATCCAAAAATCATACATTTCTATTAGTTCATTCAACCTAGCAATCCGAGATTGGACCTTCTCTGATTCCTTTTTTATCACAGCATCTATCGTGGAGAGCTCACTAATTCTTGACACTTGGAAGTTAGCCAGATCTGCAATCTCATCTATGAAAACAAGAAACTTAGCTTTAATTCACTCTATATTCACCAACTTATCACTTTTGGAAACTTGAGATTCTGTGTGCAACACTTTTAAAAACTCAAAGAGTTTATCCATCTCCTTTTGTACTAACTTAACCATAGTCTTGAGTTCATTTGTTGATCTGTTTGAGTTCTCAACCATAAACTCCAGAGACTGCCTCCAGTGAAATAATGGCTCCTTTCCGGTCTTGAGGATACCATTGGACATTGCAACACTAGGCTTCATATCAATCACCTCCTGCAAGGTGGCTAATTGCTTTGTCAATCCAGTGGATGCATTATAGATGGTCTCCTAGTGTTTTGATGTTGTATCCTTCAATTTGTCTACATCAAGTAGAAGGTTCCCCAAATTCTCAATGACAATGGGGCCTTGAACCTTCATCGCCTCTATCCATGCTCTGCCAATTTTCCCAAACTATCTCTCTTGCAGCAACTTTAGTAGCAACTTCTTATTCTCCTCCTCATTAGGGTCAAACTGAGCAGATGAAGTAGTGCCAAGAGCAGATTTAATATACTCAACTAGCTCCTTATTTTTAGACTTGAGGACTTCCTTGTCTTCTTGGAGTTCTTCTAACCTATCCTCAATCCGCTCATTGGTGGTTTTCCAGATACTCACCATTGATTCATTCACTGGAACCCCTAGGTCCAAAGTTTTAATCTGGAAATCTTGAGCTGAAAGTTCATGAAACTTTCCTTCTTTTTGTGGCTCTTCTATTTCCATTAGCATATGCCCGATCATGGAATCATGGGAAAGTTCCACCATAGACTTTTACTTCTTCACCTTCTTTTTTGGTGGTTGAGATGAGGTTGCCTTAAGGATCGGGTCCTTTGAATAAATGGCCTCCTCATGTTGTTTCTTCTTCTTCTCAATGGTTTACTCCAACCATGAGTCTATGGATAGCACCTTATTTTCAGAGTGAAGATTTGTAGGATCAAACAGCTTCTGGGCCACTGGAGGACTCTGCTTGTCTTGTGGTGGAACATGGAAGGAGGAAAACTTAGTCACTGAAAGGGCTAGAGTATTTACTGGTTGAGAGGAATCCTGACCATCCATGGGATTTGTGTCATCCAATGTGATAACTGGACTTGGTGAGGGAGTCTTGGTCACAAGAACCTCCTATTCTTTCTTCTTTTCCTTTTCCAATGTTTGGGAGTGAGCCATCTCCGCAGGTCAGAGTGATGGGAACATTATTTTTTGGGGGCTGGTCACCTCCTTGCCCAGCGGATTGCACTGCACCTGCTGAAACTGATGGCATCAAAGAAGAATTAACTGTTGAAGATGATTGCTCAGCTCTTGAAGTTGTTCCTCCAGATGAACCTGCACCAGAAGTTCTTTTTCATCATGCTCTGGTCCATTCTACCAACTTGTCAGTTCTCTTGATAATGCCTCTCATGAGAAGCTCCAATGAATCAATCACTAGACCAATTGGTGGAGAGGAAGAAATGGGAAACACCTTGATCTAGTTGTAGGACGATGGATGCATGAAGAGGACATCATCTACAAGATCAAATACATCAACAGCATTATTATACATTTCAATTTCATCCAAAGTTAAATGGGACCACAATTTCTCCCGTGTCTGATACTCAATAAAATACTTGGCCCAGAAATCTTCAATATCTAGGACATGTCTGTAGGCATGTCTGAGCTTCAGGTGATCTCTAACAAAACTCATAGGATCATATTGAGGCCTAAGAACCTCATAATCAAGTAGCTTTATCTTATCCTTGAAACTCTTTACTAAATTCTGGGCATCAGATCTGGATGCACAGGAATATGGACCAACCACCACAAGGAAGGAAATTCCAACAATCTTCTTCATAGTTGAACACAGAGTGTTCACTTCCAATATCTGCTGGAAAAGCTCCACCAAGACCACCTTATCTTAAGGATACTAGGGCAATCTCTTAGGAAATCTAGAGAAGGCTCCTATATGAAGATAAGAGAAACTCAAGAATTGGATAAAAAGCATCCATATTGACTAATTGCCGAGATGGCCTCTGGCGAGAATCTTATTTCTGGGAAACCTTGAAGTTCCCAATATATTCTCATTGTGAATGCATCATTCACAATAGTATATTCCTCAAAGCTTCGATGCAATTGCAGATTTGGGTAGAACTCTTATATTTTGGTGTTGTTGTCAAAATTATGGATTTCTAGTAAGCTAGGCCACAGGTGTTGATTTTCCAGAGCATAGATCAAGTATGAAGACATGTAGAACTATTTGAATCCCTGATAGGAACTCATCCAGGATGCTAGCTTCTCACACAGGATTTCTACCCAATCAATGAACATATTTTCTACATAGACAGTTTGAACAAGAAATAAATTATGTTCAATGAGATCCAGGATCTTGGGTTTTCCGTCCAATCTGGTCAACAGGGCCAGAATATCAACAATTTCCCTCTTTAGGTTTGTTCCGAAGAGATTTTTCAATATCTTAATTTCTTTGATCGAGGGGTTTGTAACCATGTATTCTGCATTTCTTCCCTCCTTAGAGTCTTCTTTTCATTGAATATAGACGCAGATGAACCAAATTTGATATTGCAATACACATCTTTCGCTAGAATTTTGAAAGCGGATTGGATTAGGGACTTATCAATCATTAACAAAATAGACTGATCTGGGAACATGATTTTCTTTGTCACTAGGTCATATTTCTCTATACATTCTTTGACAAGCTCAGGAGCTTGAACTGCCATTGAAAACCCTGCAACTTCTACCAGACCACTGTCCTTAAGCTTTTGTATAATAGGGTAAACTGGATGAGAATTCAATCTTCTATGCAAATCTCCAAGATCAAAGAATCTTAGAGATGTGTCAGAAACTTATTTCAATTCACTTTCAATACCAATTAATCTATCATAACCAGAAGCTTTAACATCCATCTATTGTAAAACTGAGAACATGAGTGAAGACAAATGGCTTGTTAATCAAAAATGGTAAGCAGCAAACGATGGTGAATGCTGAAAAAATAACCATTTAGATCCGAACATTGGTGCTACATGAATGACATTAAGGTGAACTAACAGATTCAATGGTAGGATTAGAATTTAATTTTTGATAATCAACGGCTATTTGAAATTCCCATTTCAGAGAAAATAACAGCCTCAAAATCCTCAAACTTACACTTAACTTTATGTTCATTAGCCGCTTGCTGAAATAAATCTTTAGTCTTGTGGAAAAAGAACATTATTTCCTTCTGATGCTGAAATGAATTAACATTAGACCATTTTACCTTGTGCGGAAAAAGAATAAAAGAGAGTACTTTTCCCGTAAGCCTATTTCCTTTATTTCAGAAAAGTATCCCGATGGCTTCACCTTTTATCCTTTGTGCACTTAAACAACCTCTTTTCCATCGGGAGAACTTAACTTCTTATTTCCTTTTTTCACTTGTGTTGGGGTTGCACCTTTGAGACCAAATTTTTTGGATGCTGCATGATTACCGCCACTACTCTGTAACTCGATATCTCCGAGAATTGAAAAACTCTTTTTATGAACAAAAGCTTTATCAATCACTTATATAAAACACATGTTTATCTTTCAAAAAAACATATTGAGCATTATATATCTGAGGGTGACTACTTCTCATTCATAAGACGCTATGACACCCCTTTCCCGATATACCTAAATCACCTAAACACCAGATGAAGCAAAAAGATTAAAAAACCGCTAGGCTCAAAAAGGCAAGGAAAACAATTTGTCCGATAAGCACATTAGGGGAAGGTTTCAAGATGACTCACAAGCAGGTCACCAAAGAAGAATTTTACCCCCTAGGACCTAAAGACCCTTAGACTAAAATTTGGCAACAGCTGGCTCTGACTGGGGACTTAAACATGCCAATGTCTGAGAAGGGACCCAGAGTCTCTGGTTTTGCACAACAAGACTGGAAAGAAAAATGACGAGCAGACTAAACTAAAACACACAACATGAAAGGAAACTAAACTAAAATAGACTAAGAAAGTAGGAAAGAAAGAAGGAGAAATGCAAAGCAAACCTACCTATACTAACACTAACCTACAAGGATTACCTGCTTTCACTTGAATATTTGGTAGAGCTTCAGATCCTGGCCATTGTAGGAGAATGGAAGAATCTCTCAAGAAGGGTATGCTAGAATAAAGGAATTATTTTGGTTCACCTGTATAATCTTGAATGGTCCTTTCCAAAGTGAGTCAAACTTATGATGCTTTCCTTTGGACTCGTGTCTTTTATCCTATAGTAGGACCAAGTCACCTTGCATAAAATTTCTTGGTCTGGCCTTTTTATCAAAGAATTTTTTCACTCTCCTCTAATGATCAGTGATGTGGTCAACAAGCTTTTCCTATTCTTCCTCCAACTTGGTCAAATACATGATTCCTTTCTCCAGACCATTCTGGAAAACTAGATCTTCAATTACTTGCTGCAGCCTGCAAATGGATAACTCCAGCGGAAGTGGGAGACTAGTTTCAATTCTGTAAACCATCTCAAAAGGGGATATCCTGATAGCTTGTTTAGGTGTTATCCTATCCACCCATTAAGCTTGGTGCAATTTCTTGTGCCAATCCTTTTGAATCTCTGAAACTAGTTTCTTCACTATGTTAATCAGGTTCTTGTTGCTACTCAGCATGACCATTTCCCTGAGGGAAATAATCAGATGAGTGACTAAGATGAATACTATTGTTGTAGAAGAACTCTATAATCTCTGATGAAGAGAAATATGTGGCATTGTCCATCACTAGCTTCAATGGCACTCCAAACCTTACCAAGATATTATCTTTGATAAATTCACAAACCACCTCAGATGTAGTTTTCTTGGTAGGCTTAGCCTCAACCCACTTGGTAAAGTAATCTGTGGTAGTTATGACATATAGGTGACCTACAAAAGAGGGAGAATTTATCAGACCAATGAAATCAAGCACCATTGCTGAAAGGGACCCTCAACTACAACCAGCTTTAATGGAAGAGAAGCCAACTAAGGCTTACTAGAAAACATACAACATTTATCACACTTGGCCACCCAATTGTAGGAATCTTTAAACATGTCAGGCCAGTAGTAACACTACCTCAATATTTTATATGCAGTGACTATGGATGAGAAGTGTCCACCACACACCTCATTATGGAATGCCTAGAGCAATCTCTCTTGTTGTGACCTGTCCACACACCTTAAGAAAGTTCCATCTATTGCCCTCTTATATAACTAGTCATCATAAATGACATACTTGGCTACTTTAGTCTTCAAATCTCATCTTTGTTTGTATGTCAATCCTTCTGGGAAATCTCCATAAGTAAGGAAATAGGTAATGTTTGAAAACTAGGTATCAAGAAGACTAACCATTAACACCTTCGGAGAATCCTCCTCTTGAGCTATTTCCTAATTTTCTGCCATTATTTTACACAAGACATTTCCTCTGACCAGCTTCATTGGCTTAAGTTCAATATCATACTCTTGTACCTTTGCTATCCATGCACCTCTAGTATTACATCCTATTTCTTGTTGTGTCAGAATGCTCTAAACAGCAAAATCAGGAATATACATAACAGAATGAGAATGCAATACATAGAATCTTAAAAAATTTAGTGCCCTTACCACCGCATATGTATGCTTCTCTATTTGAGAATATATCAGTTAATGATCCTTGAGCGGAGTGCTCATGAATGCAATAGGCGCCTGAATTCCTTCATTGTTCTCTTGCATCAGGATAGCAGACAATGTATTGGCTGATGCGTAATAGTACAATATGAACTCCTTGGTGTAATCCAGATGCACCATCACAGGTGCTATGGCTATAGCATGCTTGATTAAATCAAAGGCCTTTTTCCCAGAGTCATTCCACTTGAAACTTTGAATACCATTCATCATATCAATTATGCATTTTGTAATCTCAAAAAAGTTAGGAATGAACCACCTGAGAAAATTTACCTGCCCAACGAATGATCTTGTTCCAATTTTTCATCTTGGAAGGTTCAATTGTTGGATGGCCTTCACACACTCAGGGTTAATTCAGATTCCTTCATGGGAAACAATATTACCTAGTAGTCTACCTTTGGTGACATAGAAAATAGACTTCTTGGGATTAAGAGAGATGCCATGCTCTCTGCATCTCTTTAGTACCTTCTCAAGATCTTTCAAATGATCTTCGCTCTTCTTAGAGAAGACTGTTAAATCATCCAAGTATATAACTATTATTCTATCCCAGAGGTCTACAAATGAAGAGTTCATTGACCTTTGGAAGGTAGCTCCAACATTGATAAGCCCGAAGGGCATTCTATTATAAGAAAACGTTCCCCAAGGAGTGGTGAACATTGTCTTATACTTATCTTCCAGGTCCACCTCAATCTAGTTGAAACCCAAGAATCCATCCAACATGGAAATCATTTTAGATCAAACAACTATTTGCAGTATATGATCCATGTTGGGTAAGGTGTAATTATCCTTCAGAGAATCCTGGTTCAGATTCTGGAAATCTACACAAATTATGATTTCTCCATTCTTCTTCCAGACAGGCACAATGTTGGCTATCCATGTAGAGTGATGTATGGGGTAGATAATTTTTGCCTCAAAAATCTTATGTACTTCCCTGAAAATGGCATCTGAAACCTTAGGATTTTAGTTTCGTTGCTTCTACCAGAAAGGGACAGCTTCAGGCTTGAGAGGGATCATGTGCTTGAAGTCACCATTCCAAAAAAATTTTAGGTCTTCATAGCCCCAAGAAAACACATCCTTTTATTGGGAAAGTAGGTGTTTAGCCTTTTCTCTTTCCTTTTTTGTGCAACAAATGCCAATATTTATCATCTTAGGTTTATTCTCAGTGCCTCTATTCAGTCCCTCAAAATCCCCTAAGGTACCACCTTTCCTATCTCTTTCTTTTCTAATATATGCATCATGTCTATCAAAAAGTTTTTCAAGGGAGATTAGGTGTCGAGGAACTTTGTTACCTTTAAGTGTTCTTCTCCAAGCTCTAATTCCTTCTTTCTATCTGGAGAGAGATCCCTATAGGTACTACAACTTCCTTCAAATATGGATTGCTAAACTGATTTGATTCTTCCATGAAATATTGTATCTTCTTATCACTGATGAAGACTTGCCAGATTTCCATATTATCTGGGACATTCGGCCTAAAGAGAACCTCAATTTTTTATTGATTATCTCCTATTTCTAGATGCGGGAGGAGAAGTGAAGCTAATGTGGCCAAAAAATCTACTCTTGTGTTCTACTCTCTTGAAACAACCTAGATTGAAAAGGCATCGAAGTCCTCTATCTCATCCCAGACTCTATTCCTATAACTCTGCAATCTCACATTTTTCACTGCGTACTGTGCTCGTACTTGCCTCACTATCAACTCTGCATCACCGATTTGTTTAAGGATTTTCACCCCTCTTTGCTTCATAGTAGCAATGCCTAGCAACAAAGCTTCATATTCCACCATGTTATTAGTGTTCTTAAACTACAATTTATAAGAAAGTTGTATCATGTCTCCTTCCAGGGGAATAAGAACTACGCCAACCCCTGATCTTGTATTAGCACAACTATTGTCAAAGTCCAAGGTCCAGATATCCTAACCGTTAGTAATTTTTGGCATTTCATCTTGATGATTAAAATCTAAAAATAGCATATAATTGTCGAATTCCATCTCCTAGTAGAGGATTTGTGCCTTAGGGTCATCAGACTTCATTACTATGAATTTGGCCTTTTCCTCAGGCTCCATGTTTATCTTCTTAGCACCCATCAGTATTATAGCATGGGACCAGTCCATCTTGATTTCTCCTCTATCACTAAAAATCTTCTGCTTAGAAGCATACCGTAGCTAGCTGGAATATCGGCTACCAGGATAGTTAGCTTCATCCTCTTTGCAGGGTGTGCGGCCAATGCAACTTGTGCATCCTTTACCTGACCTAGGAGTGGAACCTGTGTAGAATCCATAGAATAATAGTGGCCAAAGGTTTTGGTAAGGGTAAATCCAAGGGATTTAGCAACAGAGGCGGGCATGACATTATCGGAGGCTCCAGAGTCAATAATACAGCTGCTTAGTTTATGACCATTAACAAAAAGGGAGACATAGAACGGGTCAGGATTCTAGCCAGGAGTAGTGGCTAAGATTGAAGAATCTTATTCTTGAAAGAGAAAGGGAAGGACAGGTTCTTCATCATTTCAAGGGCCACTACTAGGAGGTTCATCACTAATAGTAGAATTTATATTAGGCTACATTATAGAATTAGCATCACTTTTACAGTAATCTACAAGATTTTGAAGTTTAGTAGGATGAGTTTTTAAATATTCTAAGGGAGACACTTAGATTCTATCATCCTTGCAGTATTGAATTATATCAAAGGAAGATAGAGACTTACCATTTTTTTCAGACTTCGAGTGATCCTTCTTCCAAGATGAAGAAGTAGAAGCTCCGAGTGCACTAGCTGAAGGACTAGGTGCAATGTTCTGGGGAGGAAAAGAGTTTCCTAGATTTTGGTCTCTCTGACTTCTTTTTTCCACTGCCATTTGAATTCCATCCATGGTTTCAAAGCAATCACCTCCGACTTTGGAATCAGATTCATACTCCAAAAGTGAATTATCAAAGTCGCCATGGGGAGCAGAATCTTCTTCACTTTCAAGATATTCAATAGTCAGCTCATTTCTTGAAGCTAGCTGTATGTATCTATTCATCTCCAGACAACTATTACCATCATGGTTAGCTCTTAGATGAAAAATACACATATTATGCTTTTTAGCTGCCTCAATTGTGAACTTTTGCTAAGCCGGTGGCAACTGCAACTGTTTACCTTCATGTTGTTTCCTGGGAAAATCCTGGTAAGGCTACTAGAAGGATGGGGTAGACTTTCCCATTTTCCACTTAAGGGAAATCATCTTGTTAGAAAATTTCTAAAGCATTGCCTCAGTATTTCTAGTTACACCAGAAGTAGAGCTTGTGGAGGAACCACTCTGCACTTCTTGCTTCCATTTCTTGGAAGCTACAAGGTCATCCTCTAACTCAATTGCTAGAGTTTAAGTGGCTTGCAGATTAGCCACATGTGCTTGTCTAATTTGGAAACTTATGTCAAGAGGCATGGAATTGATAAAGAACATGTTCTGGTTGTCAGTTGTAGGTGTGCTAGCAGTGGGGATCCTGTTAGCCAACAGGTTAAACCTTGCAATAAAATCCCTCATAGGAACACTAGGTTCTTTCTTTATTTGAGTGAGCTGAGTCAGATTTGTATGCTCATCTTCTATACTTTTATATCAAGCTTCAAAGTGGTTCTTCATATCATTCCAACTAGATATGCATCCCGTAGGGAGATGTTGAAACCATTCAGCATCATTTTCTATTAAAGTCTCTACAAACATTCTTCTTGCCATGTCTTCATGCTGAGGGTTTACAATGCTGCATGCGGCGAAGAAGGCTACAATATGCTCATCAGCGGATACTTTCCTGTCTCCATTGAACTTGGAAAATTTCTTTTGGGAAGCTCAAGGTAAGTCATTATTAGCTCCTAGCTAAAGAGGCCCAATGGCATTACCCCAAGGGACGGCCATTGAAATAGGGAGGGTTACTGGCACAGCCTAAAAAATTATATTGGTAGGAGCAACTACTTCGTGAAGAGTAAGGGCGTTACATAATAACGGGGTAGTAATGCAGACGATAGGAGGTATAGAAGAATGGCTACAAATCTGGGAAATGGGGCATGGCGATGGAAAGAAAGCACCATGGATACCTAGAAAGATAGGATCCCAGACATTGGTTCTTCCTCTTTTGAGAGGGTCTTCTAATAAAGGGAACTTGGCCTTCTGCAATTCTTCAAACATAGGATCTTTATGTCCCTCTCTCTGGACACTTCGGTTATATTTAGGATCTAGAGCTACCAAACATGTTTACTGCAGCTACGCAGCTCTAAATCTTCTTTCCCATAACACTCCCTCCCAATATTCAATGTTTGCCTCTTCTCTTTCTAGCTCAAAGTTGATTCTTTTGTATTGGTCAATGGATTTTTGGCTTTTTCTAGGAAAGGATATTCAACTGGTTTATAATGTCATCTTGCTTGTCCTGGATGCAAATATTATGTTTCTCTAGTGGGACTTGTCCTTCATGAGGCAACACCATTTCTTCTTAAGAGTGATGCATAATGTAGCATTAGAAATGCCAAATAGATAATTTCTAAGTCACTTAGTAAAGCCACAGACAGACTTACTAGGAAAACTTAGGAAAATTCTAAGTTCTCCCTAGTAGATTCACCAAAAACTATTGGTTTATAGTTTGTCTACTTTAATTTTGATTTATATAATGACTCTTGAAAATACCCAATACTAGATTTTGTAGAACAAAAAGTAACCACAGACTGGGTCAATGGTAAGAATCTATCAATGACCCTTGAATTGAAAGGTACAGTATCCCTTATGTGAAATATATGCAATGAGTTTTGTCTTTCAATTTTTAGGGGTATGCTCTTAACCGGAGAGTAGAAGAGGTTCAACCAATTTTCTCAAAGCTTCAAACAACTCAGGAAATGAAAGGGAAATTACTCAAAAACATGCAATCTGAAATGAAAACTATAATGCAGTATGGGATGAATGCAAACTACCATCTACCAACAGAGATCAGGAAAGAAGATGTAACAATGCAATTCTCGGATTGCTAAGATTGTGAAACTTTGAAAATACCCAAATTATCTTGATCTCACTCTCTATTAACCCTCTTCCCAAATATTTATGCAAGAACTAACCTATTGAACTAAGATGTGCAATGAAATGGAAACAGAGTGCTTATGCTGAAGATAGTAAACATACAATCCACTAAATGAAAATAACAAAACCCGGTTCATTACTTATTCATTCAATTTCCAGTATTAGCATCCTCATTCAAAACATCACACAACTAACTAAGATGAACAACAAAAATCACTTCAAACTCAGAGTCGCACATAGTAGTCCCAGCTACAGGGGTTTGCCCAAAGTAATTTTTGCTGATCTTATTTACTTTACATAAATTTACATATATAGGTCTTCTCAGAAAATGACCCGTTACAAAAATGATTGCCTCTTTACAATATTCTAAGAGGAAAATTCTAATAAAAACCTGGTCGGTTACCAAAATTGACAAAGCTAACAAAATGCCAAAAATGGCAACAATATACAAAAGTTGGGAAGATGACACAGGTCAACAAATTCTATGCCTTCTTCTATGTAATGGCTTTTCCTCTATAAGCCTTCATTGCATACGTTACCTTGCCTAAATCCTGAGCATTCAGAATGATTATATTGTCAGCTTGGATCATCCAAAAATCATGCATCTTTGTCAGTTCATTCAACCTGGCAATCTAGGATTGGAGCTTCTCTAATTCCTTTTTGATCATAGCATCTATCATGGAGAGCTCAATGATTCTTGACACTTGGAAGTTAGCCAGATCTGTAATCTCATCTATGAAAGAAAGAAACTTATCTTTCATTCGCTCTGTATTCACTAACTTATCACTTCCAAAAACTTGAGAATCTGTGTGAAACACTTTCAAAAACTCAAACAGTTTATCCATCTCCTTTTGTACTAACTTAACCATAGTCTTGAGTTCATTTGCTGATCTGTTTGAGTTCTCAACCACGAACTCTAGAGAATGCCTCCAGTGAAACAATGGCTCATGTCCAGTCTTGAGGATACCATTGGAGATTGCAACACTAGTCTTCATATCAATCACCTCCTGCAAGGTGGCTAATTGCTCTGTCAATCTAGTGGATGCATTAAAGATGGTCTCCTGGTGTTTTGATGTTGTATCCTTCAATTTGTCTCCATCAAGTAGAAGGTTCCCCAAATTCTCAATGATAATGGGGCCTTGAACCTTCATCGCCTCTATCCATGCTCTACCAATTTTCCCAAACTGTCTCTCTTGCTGCAAATTCAGTAGCAAGTTCTTCTTCTCCTCCGCATTAGGGTCAAACTAATAAATTGAAGTAGTGCCAAGAGAAGATTTAATATACTCAAATAGCTCCTTATTTTTAGACTTGAGGACTTCCTTTTCTACTCATATTTCTTCTAACCTGTCCTTAATCCACTCATTGGTGGTTTTCCAGATACTCGCCATTGAGTCATGCACTGGCACCCCTAGGTCCATAATTTTAATCTGGAAACCTTGAGCTGAAAGTTTGTGAAACTTTCCTTCTTTTTGTGGATCTGCTATTTAAATTAGCATATGCTCGATCGTGGAATCATGGGAAAGTGCCACCATAGACTTTTGCATCTTCCCTTCTTTACCGGTGGCTGAGATGAGGTTTCCTTAAGGATTAGGTCCTTTGAAGAAATGACCTCCTCATGTCATTTCTTCTTCTTCTCAATGGTTTCCTCCAACCATGAGTCTGTGGATAGCACCTTAATTACAAACTGATGAGCCATAGGATCAAATATCTTTCGGGCCACTGGAGGAGTCTGCTTGTCTTGTGGTGGAACATGGAAGGAGGCAACCTTGGTCACCAAAAGGGCCAAAGTATTTACCAGCTAGGAGGAATCCTGACCATCCATGGGATTTGTGTTATCAAAGGTGATAACTAGACTTAGTGAGGGAGGCTTGGTCACAAGCACCTCTTTTTCTTTCTTCTTTTCCTTTTCCAATGTTTGGTAGTGAACCATCTCCGTAGGTTGGAGTGATGGGAACTTTCTTTTCCGAGGGCTGGTCACCTCCTTGCCTGGTGGATTGTGCTGCACTTTCTAAAACTTATGGTGCCATAGAAGAATTAATTGTTGAAGATGATTTCTCAACTCCTAAATTCGTTCCTCCAGATGAACCTATGCCAGAAGTTCTTTTTCATCGCGCTCTAGTCCATTCTACCCACTTGTTGGTTCTCTTGATAATGCCTCTCATGAGAAGCTCCAATGAATTAATCACTAGACCAGTTGGTGGAGAGGAAGAAATGGGAAACACCTTGATCTAGTTGTAGGACAAGGGATGCATGAAGAGGCTTTCATCTGCAAGATCAGATACATCAATAGAATTATTATACATTGCAATTTCATCCAAAGTTAAATGGGACCACAATTTTTCTGGTGTCTGATACTCATTAAAACACTTGGCCCAGAAATCTTCAATATCCAGGACATGTCTGTGGGCATGTCCAAGCTTCACGTGATCTCTAACAAAACCCATAGGATCATATTGAGGCCTAAGAACCTCATAATCAAGTAGCTTGGTCTTATCCTCAAAACTCTTTACTAAATTCTGGGCATCAGATCTGGATGCATAGGAATATGGACCAACCACCACGGGGAAGGAAATTTTAGAAATCTTCTTCATAGTTGAATACAGAGTGTTCACTTCCAAAAACCTATTGGAAAATCTCCACCAAGACCACCTTATCTTCAGGATACCAGTGCAATCTCTTAAGAAATCTGGAGAAGGCTCCTATCCAAAGATAAGAGAAACTCGGGAATTGGATGAAAGAGCATCCATACTGACTGATTACCGAGATGGCCTCTGGCAAGAATTTTTTTTTGGGAAACCTCAAATTTCCTGACATATTCTCATTGTGAGTGTATCATTCACATTAGTATATTCGTTAAAGCTCTGATGCAATTGTAGATTTAGGTAGAACTCATATATTTTGGTGTTGTTGTTGAAATTCTAGATTGCTGGTAAGCTGGGTCACAGGTGTTGAGTCTCCAGAGCATAGATCAAGTATGAAGACATGTAGAACTATTTGAATCCCTGAAAGGAAATCATCTAGGATGCTAGCTTCTCACACAGGATTTTTTCCCAATCAATGAACATATTTTCTGCATAGACAGCTTGAACAAGAAAGAAATTAAGTTCAACGATATCTAGGATCTCAGATTTTCCATCCAATCTGGTCAATAGGACCAGAGTATCAACAATTTCCCTCTTTAGGGTTGTTCTAAAGAGAGTTTTTGGCATCTTACTTTTCTTCGATCAAGAGGTCTGGAACTAGGTCTTCTACATGTCTTCCCTCCTTAGAGTCTTCTTTTCATTGAACATAGACGCAGATGAACCGAAGTTGATATCGCAATACACGTCTTTCACCAGAATGCTGAAAGCGTATTGGATTAGGGCTTTATCAATCATTAGCAAAATAGATTGATCTGGGAATAGGATTTTCTTTGTCACTGGGTCATATTTCTCTATACATTCTCTGACGAGCTCAGGAGCTTGAACTGCCATTGGAAACCCTGCAGCTTCTACCAAACCACTATCCTTAAGCTTCTGTGTAATAGGGTGAATTGGATGAGAATTCAATCTTCTGTGAAAATCTCTGAGATCAAAGAATCTTAGAGATGTGTCAGAAAATTATTTCAATTCACTTTCAATACCAATCAATCTATTGTAACCAGAAGCTGTAACATCCATCTACTGTAAAACCGAGAACATGAGTGAAGACAAATGGATTGATAATAAAAAATGGTGAGCAACAAACGATGGCGAATGCTGAAGAAATAGCCGCTAAGATCTGAACATTGGCACCACACGAATGACATTAAGGTGACCTAATGGATGCAATGGTAGGATTAGCATTTAATTTTTGATAATCAATGGCTATTTGAAATTCCTGTTTTGGAGAAAATAACAGCCTCAAAATCCTCAAACTTACACTTAACTTTATGTTCATTAGCCGCTTGCTTAAACAAATCTTTAGTCTTGCGGGAAAAGAAAATACTTTCCTTGCGATGCTGAAATGAATGAACATTACACCATTTTACCTTGTGTAGGAAAAGAATATAAGAGAATATTTTTCCTGTAAGCCTATTTCCTTTATTTCAGAAAAGTATCCCGACAGCTTCACCTTTTATCCTTTGCGCACTTAAACAACCTCTTTTCTGTTGGGAGCACTTAACTTCTTATTTTCTCTTTTCACTTTTGTCAAGGTCGCACCTTTGAGACCAACTTTTTTGGATGCTGCATGATTACCGCCACTACTCCGCAACTCGATATCTCTGAGAGTTGAAAAACTCTTTTTACAAACAAAAGCTTTATCAATCACTTATATAAAACACATGTTTATCTTTCAGAAAAATATATTGAGCATTACAGATTTGAGGGTGACTACTTCTCATTTGGAAGATGCTATGACACCCCTTTCCTGACATACCTAAATCACCTAAACAACAGATAAAGCAAAAATATTGAAAACCCGCTAGGCTCAAAAAGGCAAGGAAAATAATTTTTCTAATAAGCACATTAGCAGAAGGTTTCAAGATGAATGAGAAGAAGGTCACCAAAGAACAATTTTACCCCCTAGGACCTAAAGACCCTTAGACTAAAATTTGGCAACATAGCTCAAAATTTGGTCAATTTTTAATCTGGTGAAAGTGGGCTCAAATCGAAGGTCTTGTCAAGATGAAAATACAACTTCAATCACAAAAATGAGAGTTTGTTTGCTCAACATACAAATGGTCAAAGTTTGGTCAAAGCAGGGATGTTAGTTGAGTATCTGTAGCTAAAAATTTGGTTGTTTCAAAATCTAGTGACAGTGGTCCCAAATTGAAGGGCTCGTTGAGACAAACACATGACAACTTGAATAGCAAAAAATGGAAATTTTTTTTCTGAAGATACGGATGGTCAAATTTTGGTCAAAGTAGGGAATTCATTTGTGTTCATAGCCTAAAATTTGGTCATTTCCAAATATGGAAAAATTGGTCTCAAATCAAAGGTCTCATCGAGATGAGAAAAACACAATTTGAATCGCAGAAAATAGAGTTGATTTTCTCAAGATACAGATGGTGAAAATTTGGTCAAATCAAGGAAGTCAGTTGAGTATTTGTAGCTAAAAATTTTGTTGTTTCTAAATCTGGCGACCATTGTCTCGAATTAAAGGCCTCATCTAGATGAACACAATATAACTTGAATATCAAAAAATAGGGTCTATCTGCTCAAGATACAAAAGGTTAAAGTGTAGTCAAATGAGGGATATTAGTTGCATGTTTGTAGCTAAAAATTTGGTCATTTCTGAATCTAGCAAAAGTGGCTTCAAATCGAAGCTCTAGTCGAGATGAATATAACACAACTTGAATCGCAAAAATAAGAGTATGTTTTCTCAAAATACAGATGGTCAAATTTTGGTTAAAGTGGGTAAGTCAATTGAGTATTTGTAGCTAAAATTTTAGTTGTTTCCAAATATAGCGAAAGTGGTCCCAAATCCAAGGGCTTATTGAGACAAACACATGATAACTTGAATTACAAAAAATACAATCTTTTTGCTCAAGATACGGACGGTCAAAGTTTGGTAAAATTAGCAAAGTCACTAGAGTTTCCGTAGCCTAAAATTTCATCATTTCCAAATATGTCAAAATTGGTCTCAAATCCAAGGTCTCATTGAGATGATCACATCACAACTTGAATCGCAGAAAACAGAGTCTTTTTGCTCAAGATATGGATGGTCAAAGTTTGGTCAAAGCACGGAAGTCAGTTGAGCATTTGTAACTAAAAATTTGTTCATTTCCAAATCTAGAAAAAGTGGCATCAAACCAAATGTCCCATCAAGATGAACATATGACAACTTGAATCGCAAAAAATAGAGTCTTTTTGCTCAAAATACGGATGCTCAAAGTAGGGAACTCAAGTGAGTATTCGTTGCTGAAAATTTGAAGTCCTTTTTGAGTAGCAGTTGTTGTTTCACCATAACTTAGTCATACTGACTCAAAAATGTGAAAGTCATATATCCTTGGAAATTTGATTCTGAGGTACATCTTTCATCTATCCTGATTTTTGAGATTATTTCTGATTTTTGCATACGAGGTTGTCAAAGTCAAAGCTTAATTTTGCGCTCTTGGAAGCGTAGAATGTATATATGGACTCCGTTTTTCCCAAACAAATAGGTGATGGAAAGGTGACAGAAATACCTTTCTAGATTTATTGACCATTTCATAGGATTTTGATTTTTATCCATTTAATCTTAATTTTCCTCCATCTTTCCACTTTCCAGTTCTTAAAGCTTGTATGGGGGTTTGTTTTTAGTATATTATGTTGAGTATCTGTAGCTGAAAATTTCATCATTTCAAAATCTATCAAAAGTGGTCTCAAATCGAAGTTCTTGTTGAGACAAACACAACACAACTTGAATCATGAAAAACAAAGTACTTTTACTAAAGATACAGATGGTCAAAGATTAGTCAAAGCAGGGAAGTCAGTTGAGTGTTTGTAGCTGAAAATTTGGTTGTTTCCAAATCTAGCGAACATTGTCTTGAATTCAAGGCCTCATCTAGATGAACATGATACAACTTGAAACACAAAAAATAGAGTATGTCTACTTAAGATACTGATACAAGGAGGGGATTGATATGGGGCCAAAGGCACTCCCAAGTACCAATCCTCCTTGTAGAACCAATGCAGAAGCCAAAACAACACAGTGAGAGAAGAAACACCAGAGATCCTTTATATTAATTAATCAAAAGCATTACATGTCGGGTTGTAAGGCCTTCCTGATTTTGGCCATATATTCAATCGATTACAATATGATCTTCATACATGCAAGGTCACAGACCTATTTACAGATAGTTCAAATCTCAATATCCTATCCAATCTAACATTTTCTAAGAACTCTAAGAACTTCCCAAAAACTAAGAACATAGAAACAAATATATACAAGAGTCCACCAAGAGAGTTTGGTGCTCAAAACATAAGTGAACCCCAGATTTAGGTCCACATAGATCCCAATGAGAGACCCCATATCAATTAATCCATCAAGATTAACTAGAGAAGTCAGCCACTAGATCCAACTCCAAAAATAAGCATCTCGAGCAAAGGTTGACCGAGCAACAGAGTGACTCGGGAAAAGAACACCCTAAGCAACAGGAAACAAAACCCAAGCATTAGAAGAGAAACCCAAGCAACAAGAAAATAAACAATCTTGCCTAAGCGAAAAACCCAAGCAATAGAAACAAGCATGCCCAAGCAACATAACCCAAGTGACAGAGACAAGCATGCCTGAGCAACATAACCCAAGCAATAGAGTATTTCCCGAGCAGTCTCCAAACAAACTAAAGAACAAAACAAACATCTTTTTGGTTGAGCAAGATTGTCAATGACCCAAGATGCTCCTGCATCAGACACCTTGGGTTAATATAAATGATTCCTCAAATCATGTATCAGTTCCAACATGAAATGAATCCAACTTAGATTGATAAATCCAAGATGAGTCCTCAATCGTTTTGTTCTTCCACTTTACCAGATATTCCATGTATTCCTTTCCTCTTGTACTTCTACTAATTCTATGTTTCAAAATCTTTTCAACTTCCTCTATCTTCTTCTTAGGATAATTACTTGGCATTGTCACTTCTTCATTAGGTTCATGATATTCATACAAGTCTAAAATATTGAATATAGGTGCTATATCCATGTCATCAGATAATTCCACTCTATAAACATTTCCACTATCAAATCTTCTCAGTATTTTGCAAGGACCAAATTCCTTCTTCTTCAACTTTCCATATGTGCCAATAAGAAAATATTCCTTTCTTCAAATGAACTATTACTGCATCACTAACTTCAAATTTTTTATGTCTTCTTGATCTTTCTGCACTATTTTTGTACTTCTAATTACTTTTCTCTAGCTTTTTTTTTACATCTTCATGAAATGTCTTCATGAACTCAGCAAATTCCTTTACATTTGCACTTCTTTTTTCTTCACCAACAATATCTCTCAAATCTAATATACCTCTCGATTGTGTGCCATGAATAATCTCAAAAGGTGTTTTTCCAGTACTTTTGTTGACTGAACTATTGTATGCAAATTCTGCTTGTGCCAACATCAAATCCCAATTACTTGGTGTGTCTCCAACTAAGAATCTCAACAAATTACCCGAACTTTGGTTTAAAACCTATGTTTGTCCATCAGTCTATGGATGAAATATAGAACTAAATTTCAAATCAGTATCCAACTTCTTCCAAAGTGTTCTCCAAAAATAACTAACAAACTTACTGTCTCGGTCAGAGATGATACTCCTTGGTAATCCATGCAATTTGACAATCTCCTTAAAGAAAATATCTTCTATATGTACTGCATATGATGTTTTCTTACATGGTATGAAATGTTTCATCTTAGAAAATCTATCCACAACAACAAATATGGAATCATTACCTCTTGTTGTCCTAGGTAACCCAAGAACAAAATCCATGCTTATATCACTCCAAGGTTTCTCAGGAACAATAATTGGTGTATACAAACTAATTTTCTGACTCACTCCTTTTGCAACTTGACAAACTTCACATCTTTTCACAAATTTCTGAACATCCTTATACAATTGAGGCCAAAAATACATTTCCTTAAGAAAACTCAAATGTTTTATCAATACCAAAATGTCCAACCAAACCACTACTATGTTTCTCCTTAATCAAATTAGTGCTCATTGATCCTCTTGGTATACACAACTGAATACCTTTGAACAACATATCTTCCTAAATGAAGTAGTCTTCATACTTACTTGATTGATTTGAATTGGGTGCTGTGCACACTCTCCACTACTCTAAAAAATTAGGATCACTTTCATACAAATTCTTCATGTCATCAAAACCAATAACCTCAATTCTCATTTCATTCAACAAAGATATTCTTCTACTTAATGCATCAGCAACTTAGTTAGAAACTCTACTCTTATGCTTAATCACAAATGTGAAACTCTACAAATACTCTACCCATTTTATATGTCTCTGATTCAATTTATTCTGACTACCCAAATAGTGTAAAGCCTTATGATCAGTATACAACACAAATTCATTTGGCATCAATTAGTGTCTCCATTTCTTCATAGCTTGAACAATAGCATAGAACTCTTGATCATAGATAGAATATTTCCTCTTTGATTCATTCAACTTTTCACTAAAGAAAGCAATAGGTTTACCTTCTTGAGTCAACAGAGCTCTAATTGTACTTCCACTTGCATCACATTCAGCTTGAAATACCTTATTGAAATCAGGTAATGCTAACATAGGTAATTCAGAAACCTTCAGCTTCAAAGCCTCAAAACTCTTATCAGCTCCATGTGTCCATTTGAATTCTCTTTTTTCTCCTCTCATTGTTTCAGTCATATCATTACAAATAGAACTGAAATTTCTGATAAAATTCCTGTAAACACTTGCCAATCAGTGAAATGATCTTACCTCAGTGACATTTTCAGGTGCAGGCCAACTAAGTATAGCTTCAACCTTCTTTGGATCCATCTTCAAACCATTAGCTAAAATTACAAAACCCAAATACGCAAGCTCTTCTTTCATGAAGGAACACTTCTTCAGATTTATTGCCAAATTTTCCTCTTTCATTCTCTACAACACTTGCCTTATATGCATCAAATTCTCTTCTCTAGTCTTACTAAATATCAGAATATCATCCAAGTATACAATCGCACACTTATTCAATAATTTCTTCAAAACTTCATTCATTAATCTCATAAAAGTACTCGGTGCATTAGTTAAACGAAAAGGCATAACCAACCACTCATACAAACTTTTCTTTGTCTTGAAAGTAGTCTTCCATTCATCACCTTCTCTGATTTTGATCTGATGATATCCACTTTTAAAATCAATTTTGGTAAAATATCTTACTCCACTCAAACAATCCATTATGTCATCTATTCTCGATATAGGAAACCTATACTTCACTGTGATCTTATTAATCTCTCTAGAATCAGTGCACATTCACCATTCTCCATTCTTCTTAGGTGCCAATATAGCTGGTACTGCACATGGACTCAAACTTTCTTGGATCAAACCTTTGTTCAATAATTCATGAAATTTTTGGTTAAGCTCTTCATTCTCAGTCGATGTTAATCGATGTGGTGCCTTGTTCGGTAAACTAGCTCCAGGAATCAGATCCATACAGTGACTGATATCTCTCATTAGTGGCAAACCATCAAGTACATTATCAAAAATTATCTCCTTGTACTCAGTGAGTAACTTTCCAACTTCTGTAGGAATGTCATCTTCTATATTCTTACTCGGTTTGTTAGGAATCAAAGCATAACAAATATCATTTCTTTTCAAATCCTTAACAAACTGTCTACTTTCCATCAAACAAACTTTTATAGATGTACATATCTCACCAACAGATTCTTCAACCAAAGGTAACAAAACTTGCTTCTTACCATCAACCTAAATAGAATATCTATTCAATCTTCCATCATGTATAGCATGTCTATCATATTGCCAAGGTCTACCCAACAAAATATGACAACAATCCATAGGCATAATATCACATAACACCTTATCATAATACTTTCCAATTTTTTAGATTCACAAAACATTGTTCACTCACCATTAATGTATGATCATCCTTGATCCATGAGATCTGATAGGGTTTTGGATGCTTCATCCTCTCCAACTATAATTTTACAACCATTTCCTCAGATGTCATATTCTCTGAGCTTCCACTATCAACAATCACCTTGGATTGTTGATTGTTGATAGATTTACCAGAGCCTATGGGCATCACTTTGTTATTTTAAATTATTTTAGGCATAATGAAGATATCAGTATCCCCTTCTATTTAATGAGCTCTTTGAATGTTACCATGAAAGATTTATAGAAAGACCCTTTTGGGGATCATGCTTCCCACCAAGGCTTAATGGTTCTCATATACGATGTTTTAAAAATGAGGAAACTGGAAAAAATTTCTAGTAAAGGGAAAATTCTCAATGAAGTGGAGATGGAGGATGATGTTTCAGGGGAAAGATTTGATGAAGACACTGAGGATGAGATCATATTCTCTTATCTTACCTTGGACGGCAAATTTACCAGAGCCTATGGGCATCATTTTGTTATTTTAAATTATTTTAGGCATAATGAAGATATCAGCATCCCCTTCTATTTAATGAGTTCTCTGAATGTTACCATGAAAGATTTTCAAAAAGACCCTTTTGGGGATCATGCTTCCCACCAGGGCTTAATGGTTCTCATATACGATGTTTTAAAAATGAGGAAACTGGAAAAATTTGCCAGTAAAGGGAAAATTCTCAATGAAGTGGAGACGGAGGATGATGTTTCAGGGAAAAGATTTGACGAAGACACTGAGGATGAGATCATTCTCATCACTAGGGGTAAGGGTAGTTTGAAGGGAAGTTCCTCAAAGAAGAACAAAGTGGAGAATGAGGAAATGAACCCTAATATGGAGGGTTTTAGAACAGAAGATGAAGACACTCCCAATAGCCAGAGAAAAAGGAAAACTAACTTCAGGCCAAAGACTTCTACTTCCAAGAAATCAAAGAGGAAGAAGGGCATCCTTATTTCATCTGACGAGGAGATCTCAGATCATGAGAGTTTAGATAACAAAGAAAAAATGAAGACAGATAGGGAAAAAACCAAACAGAGGGTGAGGAAAAAGAGGCAAACTATTAGGGTAAGATTAATTCTGAAAAACACTAAGAAAGTTAAGGAGAGTCTCAACATTGAAGCGGCTCAGAAAAAAAGTATCCTTTCTTTCAGGAAGTTCATGGCCACTATTTCTCAAGATATTAAGAAATGAAGGCTGAGATTAATGAACAGGCTAAGATAGTGGGTATGATAAAAGTTGCAACCTTTGGGGAAGACTCAATGGCCAACAATTTAAAGAACTGGACGGATGCCATCAAAAAAGGAGAAGCCTTTGGGGAACTAGGCATGAAGGTGTTGATAATGGAGGATAAATTAAATAGAAAAGAGGATGAAATTAACAAGATAGAGGAGCGCCTATCCTCACAGGAAAATAAAATGGAAAAAATGGACTTGATGGTCAAAAAAATCTGCGAGCAGAGCTACAACATTCTGAGGGTGTCAGTGGAGCAATGCAGGAATCTGATGGAGAAATCGAAAGCCATTAGAAGAGAGGAGAGTAAAGACCCCAAGGAGGGGATGGGCACTAGCATTTGTACTCGATCTAGAATAAAGAATAAAGATACTAAAGATCTTAGGCTATCAGTGGATAATATGGAGCTCCTGGCGGAGCAGGCAAAACTTATGATGGAGACCAGCTAGCTCCCTGTTTGTTCCCTTTTTGTCCTCGGGCTCTCTTTTTCTGGTGTTGTCTTTTTCTATCTTTTTGGTTTGTAGGACCAATGGCCCCCACTTCTTTTTTGTCCAGTTTTATTTTTTCTGATTGATCATCCTTGATTATCTTCTAATCTTTGTACAAGGTTTTGGGACCTTTCAAATCCTGCTTTTACTTATTCAAAACAATCACCTTCCAAACTTTGTCTACAATAGTACATCTGGTCTTGAACAATTTTTTTCTGACAGGATCTTGCTTATCCTTCTCACTCCATAGTATCCTTTGAATCATGAAATTTCCTTCCTTCTCAACTTCATTTGGTGATTCCTCTTGCACCAATGCATTTTTGCTACTACTGCCTTTCTTTCTTGCATGTGTACATTCAAAATATTTATGTCCTTCTTCACCACAATTGTAACAAGTAACTTGGAATCCCTTTCTGCTATAACCACCTCTGGATTAATTACATCTTCCTCTATATAAACTTCCACCTTTCCATTCAGTCTTTCCTTTATCTTGAGATGTGTCTGAAATTGACTTGTCTGGTTCAGATCTACTATTTTCACCATGAGATCTACCTCTTCCTCTAGGGAATCTACAACCTCTACCTCTTTTTCTTTGTTCATATCTTTTGTTTAGCTTTTAGGGAAAATTGATATGCCTCCTCAATGTTGTCCATTTTGACCAAAATGATCTCATCTTGTATGGAACTTCTCAATCCATTCAGGTATCTTTCTACTCTTTCCACTTCATCTTAAACATGTCCAGATTCGATGTCCAATCTGTAGAATTCTTCAGTGTAGTCTTTTATTGATTTGTCTTTCTGCTTCAAACTTTGTATTCACCAGATTAGGTTAATCTGATAGTCACAAGGTAGAAACTTTCCTTTCAAATTTTTTACCATCTTATCCCATACCTTGATTTTTTCTTTACCTTTCTTCTTTCGATCCAATTGCAGATGTTTCCACCATAAGGATGCATGTCCTTTAAATTATATGCTTGCAATCTTCACCTTCTTATCCTCAGCTACATTTTCATATTTAAAGTACTTTTCCATCTCAGTTATCTAGTCAATCAATTCATCATAATCCAATTTTCCACTATATTCAGGAGGATTAAACTAAGGTGTGGATTTCAAAATTTTCAAAGCTCTCAAGAATCACTCTTCTTCCTGATTCATCACAGGTGTAGGTGCAGCTTCACCTTGAACCTTTTCAATTTCATCATCACTAACATCTTCAATATGTCTTCCTCTATGCTAGGTTGTCTCAATAGCTTCCAATCTAGAAACCATCTATCTAAGCATATCAGCTAGACCTAGATCTACATTTCCTCTCGCGTGAACCATCTTGAATCCCTCTGCAAGTGTAGGTCAGATCACAATCTTCTACCCTACAACAATACCAACTAGGGTTAGGGTTTACAAGAAGGAAATTAGATCTCACAAGTGCTCTGATACCACCCGACGCAAGGAGGAAATGGAGATGGAGCCAAAGGCACTCCCAAGTACCAATCCACCTTGCAGAACCAATGCGGAAGCCAAAACAACATAGTGAGAGAAGAAATAGCAGAGATCCTTTATATTAATTGATCAAAATCATTACATGTCAGGTTGTAAGGCCTTCCTGATTTTGGCCATATATTCAATCAATTACAATATGATCTTCATACATGCAAGGTCACATAACTATTTACAGATAGTTCAAATCTCAATATCCTATCCAATCTTACATTTTCTAAGAACTCTAAGAACTCCCCAAAAACTAAGAACATAGAAGAAAATATATACAAGAGTCCACCAAGAGAGGTCGGCACTCAAAACATAAGTGAGACCCATATTTAGGTCCACATAGATCCCAATGAGAGACCCCAAATCAATTAAGCCATCGATATTAACTGAATAAGTCAGCCACCAGATCCAACTACAAAAATAAGCATCTAGGGCAAAGGTTGACCGAGCAACAGAGTGACTCGGGCAAAGAACACCCCGAGCAACAAAAAAATAGAACCTGGGCGTCAAAAGAGAAACCTAAGAAATAGGAAAATAAACAAGCTTGCCCAAGTGACAGACCTAAGAAATAGAAACAAGCATGCCCAAGCAATAGAACCTGAGTGACAAAGACTAGCATGCCCGAGCAACAAAACTCGAGCAACAGAGTATTTCTCGAGCAGTCTCCAAACAAACTAAATAACAAAAACCAACATCTTTTTGGTTGAGCAATAATTCCAATGACCCAATATGCTCCTACATCAAATACAAAAGGTAAAATTATGGTCAAAGTAGGGAGGTCAGTTGCATGTTCATAGCTAAAAATTTGGTCATTTTTTAATCTGGCAAAAGTGGCCTTAAATCAAATATCCACTCGAGACAAACATAACACAACTTGAATCACAAAAATCATCGTCTATTTGCTCAACATACAAAGTTTGGTCAAATAAGGGAAGTCAGTTGAGAATTCATAGCTGAAAATTTGGTTGTTTCTAAATATGGAAAAAGTAGTCCCAAATTGAAGGGCTTGTCGAGATGAACACATGACAACTTGAATCGCAAAAAATGGAGTCTTTTTGCTCAAGATACGGACAGTCAAAATTTGGTCAAAGAAGGGAAGTCAGTTGAGTGTTCGTAGCCTAAAATTTGGTCATTTCTAAATATGGAAAAAATGGTCTCAAATCAAAGGTCTCATCGCAATGAGCCCAACACAACTTGAATCGTAGAAAACAAAGTCTGTTAGCTCAAGATACAGACGCTCAAAGTTTGGTCAAAGTAGGGAAATCAGTTGAGTATTCGTAGCTGAAAATTTGGTGGTTTCCAAATCTTGTGAAAGTGGCCTCAAATCAAAGGGCTCATGGAGATGAACATATGAAAACTTGAATCACAAAAAATGGAGTCTTTTTTCTCAAGATACAGACAATCAAAGTTTGGTCAAAGTGGGGAACTCAAGTGAGTATTCGTTGTTGAAAATTTGAAGTCCTTTATGAGTAGTAGTTGTTCTTTTGGCCATAACTTGGTCATACGAACTTGAAAATGTAAATTCCATATATCATGGGAAAGATAATTATTAGGTGCATCTTTCCATCATTAAGGATTTCTGAGATTATTTATCATTTTTTTGTACAAGGCTGGCAAAGTCATAGCTTAATTATGCACTCTCGGAGGCATAGAATGTGCATACGGACTCTATTTTTCACAAACAAATAGGCAATGGAAAGGTGATAGTGGGACCTTTCCAGATTTATAGACTATTTAATCATATTTTGATTCTATATTTCATCTAGTCAATCTTAATTTTTCTCCATCTTTCCTCTTTCTAATTCTTAAATCTTGTACGAGGGTTTGTTTTTATTTTATTATGTTGAGTATCTATAGCTGAAAATTTGGTCATTTCCAAATTTGGAAAAAGTGGTCTCAAATAGAAGGGCTCATTGAGATAGACACATCAAAACTTGAATCATGAAAAACAAAGTATGTTTTCTCAAGATGCAGATGGTCAAAATTTAGTCAAAGAAGGGAGGTCAGTTGAGTGTTTATAGCTAAAATATTGGTCGTTTCCAAATCTAGCAAAAGTGGCCTCAAATTGAAGGGCTCGTAGAGATGAATATATGACAACTTGAATCACAAAAAATGGAATCTTTTTATCAAGATACGGATGGTAAGTAGGGAACTCAAGTGAGTATTCATTGCTGAAAAATTGAAGTCCTTTTTGAGTAGCAGTTGTTGTTTTGGCCATAACTTGGTCATACAGACTCAAAATTGCAAATGTCATATATTGTTGGAAAGCTGATTCTGAGATGCATATTTCCAATTTTAGAGATTTTTGAATTCTTAATCATTTTTGTGTACGATGCCATCAAATTCAAAGCTTAATTTTGCACTCTCAAAGGCATAGAATGTGCATACAGACTCCATTTTTAACAAATGAATAGGCGATGGAAAGGTGATAGTGAGACCTTACCATATTTCTAGACCATTTCATCAGATTGTGATTCTAGTTTTCATCTAGTTAATCTTAGGTTTTCTCCATCTTTTAGCTTTCCAATTCATAAAGCTTGTACGAGGGTTTGTTTCTATTATATTATGTTGAGTATCCATAGCTAAAAATTTGGTCATTTCTAAATCTGGTGAAAGTAGTCTCAAATCGAAAGGCTCGTCAAGATGAACACAACAAAACTTGAATTGCAAAAAATGAAGACTATTTTATCAAGATACAGACTGTCAAAGTTTGGTCAAAGTAGGGAAGTCAATTGAGTGTTCATAGCTGAAAATTTGGTCATTCCAAATTTGGTGAACATTTTCTCAAATTGAAGGCCTCATCCAGACAAACAAGATACAACTTAAATAACAAAAAATACAGTCTATCTACTCAATATACAGAACGTCAAAGTCTAGTCAAAGTAGGGAGGTTAGTTGCATGTTCGTAGTTGAAAATTTGGTCATTTCCAAATCTAGCGAAAGTAGCCTCACATTGAAGGGCTCGTCAAGATTAACATATAACAACTTGAATCAAAAAAAATGGAGTCTTTTTTCTCAAGATACGGATAGTCAAAGTTTGGTCAAAGTAGGGAACTCAAGTGAGTATTCGTTGCTGAAATTTTGAAGTCCTTTTTTAGTAGCAGTTGTTGTTTTGGCCATAACTTGGTCATACCAACTCAAAATTATGAATTCCATATATCATTGGAAATTTGATTCCAAGATGCATCTTTCTATCATTTCAGATTTTTGAGATTATTTCTCATTTTTTCATACGAGGGTGTCAAAGTCAGAGCTTAATTTTGTGCTCTTAGAGGCGTAGAAGGTGCATACAGACTTTTTTTTTTGCAAACAAATAGGCAATGGAAAGATGACAGTGAGACCTTTCCATATTTCTAGACCATTTCATCAAATTTTGATTTCGGTTTTCACCCAGTTAATATTAAGTTTTCTCCATCTTTCTTCTTTCTAGTTCTTAAAGGTGGTATGGGGGTTTATTTTTGTTGTATTGTGTTGAGTATCCGTAGCTGAAAAATTGGTCATTTCAAAATCTTCCAAAAGTGGTCTCAAATAGAAGGCCTCGTTGAGACGAACACAACACAACTTAAATTGTGAAAAATGATGTTTGTTTGCTCAAGATACAGATGGTCAAAGTTTGGTCAAAGTAGGGAAGTCGGTTGAGTGTTCGTAGCTAAAAATTTGGTTGTTTCTAAATTTGGTGAACATTGTCTCGAATCAAAGGCCTCATCCAGAAGAACACAATACAACTTGAATCACAAAAATTAGAGATTTTTGCTAAGGATACAAAAAGTCAAATTTTGGTCAAAGTAGGGAGGTTAGTTGCATATTCGTAGCTAAAAATTTGGTCATTTCCAAATCTGGCAAAAGTGGCCTCAAATTAAAGGTCTCGTCCAGATGAACACAACACAACTTGAATCGCAAAAATCAGATTCCATTTTCTCAACATACGGATGGTCAAAGTTTGGTCAAAGTAGGGAAGTTAATTGAGTATTCGTAACTAAAATTTTAGTTTTTTCCAAATCTGGAAAAAGTCATCCCAAATCGAAGGGCTGGTCAAGATGAACACATGACAATTTGAATCGCAAAAAATGGAGTCTTTTTTCTCAAGATACGGACGAGCAAAGTTTGGTCAAAGCAGGGAAGTTAGTTGAGTGTTCATAGCCTAAAATTTGGTCATTTCCAAATATGGCAAGTTTCTCTCAAATTGAAGGTCTCATCGAAATGAGCATTACATAACTTGAAACTTAGATAATAGAGTCTGTTTGCTCAAGATGTGGACGGTCAAAGTTTGATCAAAGTAGGTAAGTCAGTTGAGTATTCATAGATGAAAATTTACTTGTTTCTAAATTTGGCAAAAGTGTCCTCAAATCAAAGGGCTTATTGAGATTAACATATGACAACTTGAATCGCAAAAAAAAAGTATTTTTGCTCAAGATACATACGGTCAAATTTTGGTCAAAGCAGGGAAGTTAGTTGAGTGTTCATAGCATAAATTTTGGTCGTTTTCAAATATGGAAAAATTGCTCTCAAATAGGTCTCATCAAGATGAGCACAACACAACTTGAATCACAGAAAATAGATTTTGTTTTCTCAAGATATGGACGATCAAATTTTGGTCAAAGAAGAGAAGTCAGTTGAGTATTCGTAGCTAAAAATTTGATCATTTTCAAATCTGACAAAAGTGGCCTCAAATTGAAGGGCTCATCGAGATAAAAATATGACAACTTGAATCACAAAAAATGGATTCTTTTTTTTCAAGACACAAATGATCAAAGTTTGGTAAAAAGTAGGGAACTCAAGTGAGTATTCATTGCTGAAAATTTGAACTCATTTTTTAGTAGTAGTTGTTGTTTTGGCCATAACTTGGTCATACAAACTTGAAATTGTGAATGCCATATATCATTTGAAATCTAATTTTGAGGCACATCTTTCTTACATTCTAGATTTTCGAGATAATTTCTCATTTTTTTGTACGAGGCCGTGAAAGTTAGAGCTTAATTGTGTGCTCTCGGAGGCGCAGAATGTGCATACAGACTCCATTTTTAACAATTGAATAGGCGATGGAAAGGTGACAATGAGACCTTTCCAAATTTATATACTATTTCATCAGCTTTTTATTTTTGTTTTCATCAACTTAATTTCAATTTTTCTCCATCTTTCCACTTTCCAGTTCTTAAAGGTTGTACGGGGGTTTATTTTTATTGTATTGTGTTGAGTTTTCATAGCTAAAAATTTGGTCGTTTCACAATCTAGAAAAAGTGGTCTCAAATCAAATGGCTCATTGAGATGAACATAACACAACTTGAATCATGAAAAATGAAGCCTGTTTGTTGAAGATACACACAGTCAAAGTTTGGTCAAAGTAGGGAAGTCAGTTGAGTGTTCGTAGCTAAAAATTTGGTCATTTCCAAATCTAGCGAACCTTGTCTTGAATTGAAGTCCTCATCTAGATGAACATAATACAACTTGAATCACAAAAAATAGAGTTTGTCTACTCAAGAAATAGAAGGTCAAAGTCTAGTCAAAGAAGGGAGGTTAGTTGCATGTTCACAGAAGAAAATTTGGTTGTTTCTAAATCTGGCAAAAGAGGCCTCAAATCGAAGGTCTCGTCAAGATGAACACAACACAACTTAAATCACAAAAATCAGAGTCTATTTGCTCAACATACAGATGGTCAAATTTTGGTCAAAGAAAGGAGGTCAATTGAGTATTCGTAGCTGAAAATTTTGTTGTTTCCAAATTTGGTGAAAGTGGTCCCAAATGGAAGGGCTCATCAACACGAACACATGACAACTTTAATCACAAAAAATAGAATCTTTTTGCTCAAGATAAGGACAGTCAAAGTTTGGTCAAATTAGAGAAGCCAGTTGAGTGTTCATAGCCTAAAATTTGATCATTTCCAAATATGGAAAAATTGGTCTCAAATCAAAGGTCTCATCAATACGAGCACAACACAACTTGAATCGCAGAAAACAAAGTCTGTTTGCTAAAGATATGAATGCTCAAAGTTTGGTAAGAAGGAAATTCAATTGAGTATTCGTAGCTAAAAAAAATTGTTTCCAAATCTAATTAAATTAGCCTCAAATTGAAGGAATCATCAAGATGAACATATGACAACTTGAATTGCAAAAAAAGGAGTCTTTTTTCTCAAGATACGAATGGTGAAAGTTTGGTCAAAGTACGGAACTCAAGTGAGTATTCGTTGCTGAAAATGTGAAGTCCCTTTTTAGTAGCAGTTGTTGTTTTGACCATAACTTGGTCATACGGACTCAAAATTATGAATGCCATATATCATTGGAAACTTGATTCTTATCCGCATCTTTTCAATTTTCTAGATTTTTGAGATTATTTATCATTTCAGCGTACAAGGTCATCAAAGTTAGAGTTTAATTTTGTGCTCCTGGAGGCGTAGAATGTGCATATAGACTCCATTTTTTGTAAACAAATAGGTGATGGAAAGGTGACAACGAGACCTTTCCATATTTCTAGACCATTTCATCATATTTTGATTCTAGTTTTAATCCTATTAATCCTAATTTTTCTCTATCTTTCTGTTTTCCAGTTCTTAAAGCTTGTACAAGGGTTTGTGTTAATTTATTGTGTTGAGTATCTGTAGCTAAAAATTTGGTCATTTGCAAATATAGAAAAAGTGGTCTCAAATCAAAGGGCTCATTGAGACGAACACAACACAACTTGAATTGTAAAAAATAAATTCCATTTTCTCAAGATACAGATGTCAAAGTTTGGTCAAAGGAGGGAAATCAATTGAGTGTTCATAGCTAAAAATTTGGTCATTTCCAAATCTCATGACCATTGTCTCGAATTGAAGGCCTTATCCAGATGAACATGATACAACTTGAATCATAGAAAATAGAGTCTGTCTTGTCAAGATACAAAAGGTAAAAGTTTGGTCAAAGCAGGGAGGTTAGTTGTGTGTTCGTAGCTGAAAATTTGGTCATTTATGAATCTAGCAAAAGTGCCCTCAAATCTAAGGTCTCGTTGATACGAACACAAAACAACTTGAATCACAAAAATCAGAGTCTATTTGCTCAACATATGGACGGTCAAATTTTGGTCAAAGTAGGGAAGTTAGTTGAGTATTTATAGCTAAAAATTTGGTCATTTCCAAATCTGGAAAAAGTGGTCCCAAATCAAAGGGCTCTTTGAGACAAACACATAACAACTTGAATCAAAAAAAATTGAGTCTTTGGTCCCAAATCAAAGGGCTCGTCGAGAGAAACACATAACAACTTGAATCACAAAAAACTGAGTCTTTTTTCTGAAGATACAAATGGTCAAATTTTGGTCAAAGAAGGGAGGTCAATTGAGTGTTCATAGCCTAAAATTTAGTTGTTTTCAAATATCAAAAAATTGGTCTCAAATCAAAGGTCTCATCGAGATGAGCATAGCACAACTTCACTCGCAGAAAATAGAGTCTATTTGCTCAAGATACAGATGGTCAAAGTTTGGTCAAAGCAGGGAAGTTAGTTGAGTATTCGTAGTTGAAAGATGAATCATTTCCAAATCTGGAAAAAGTGGCCTTAAATCGAAGGGCTTGTCGAGATGAACATATGACAACTTGAATATAAAAAATGGAGTCTTTTTGCTCAAGATACGAATGATCAAAGTTTGGTCAAAGTAGGGAACTCATGTGAGTATTCCTTGCTGAAAATTTGAAGTCCCTTTTTAGTAGCAGTTGTTGTTTTGGCCATAACTTGGTCATATGGACTCAAAATTACAAATTCTATATATCATTGGAAATTTGATTCTTAGGCGCATATTTCTAGTGTTCTAGATTTTTGAGATTATTTCTCATTTTTACGTACGAGACCATCAAAGTTAGAGTTTAATTTTGCACTCTCAGAGGCGTAGAATGTGCATACGAACTTCATTTTTTGCAAATGAATAGGCGATGGAAATGTGACATCGAGACCTTTCCAGATTTCTATACCATTTCATTAGTTTTTTATTCTAGTTTTAATCCAGTTAATCTTAAGTTTTCTCCATCTTTCCACTTTCCAGTTCTTAAAGCTTGTACGAAAGGTTTTTTAATTGTATTGTGTTAAGTATACGTAGCTAAAAATTTGGTCATTTCAAAATCAAAGGGCTCGTCAAAAAAAACAAAACATAACTTGAAACACAAAAAATAAGGTCTATTTTCTCAAGATACAGATGGTCAAAGTTTGGTCAAAGTAGGGAAGTCAGTTGAGTGTTCGTAACTCAAAATTTGGTTGTTTCAAAATCTGGTGAACATTGTCTCGAATTGAAGTTTTCATCTAGATGAATAGGATACAACTTGAATTACAAAAAATAAATTATTTCTGCTCAAGATACATAAGGTCAAAGTCTGGTCAAAGTAGGGAGGTCATTTGCATGTTTGTAGCTAAAAATTTGGTTGTTTTCAAATCTGGAAAAAGTGGCCTCGTCAAAGGTTTCATTGAGACGAAAACAATGCAAATTGAATCACAAAAATCAGAGTCTATTTTCTCAACATACGGATGGTCAAAGTTTTTTCAAAGCAGGGAAATCAGTTGAGTATTCGTAACTAAAAATTTGACCATTTCCAAATCTGGCAAAAGTGGTCTCAAATTGAAGGGCTTGTTGAGACAAACACATGACAACTTGAATCACAAAATATGGATTCTTTTTTGTCAAGATACGGACAGTCATATTTTTGTCAAAGTAGGGAAGTCAGTTGAGTGTTTGTAGCCTAGAATTTGGTTATTTCCAAATAAGGAAAATTTTTTCTTAAATCAAAGCTCTCATAAGGAAAAGCACAACACAACTTGAATCATCAAAAATAGAGTCTATTTACTCAAGATACAGACAGTCAAAGTGTGGTCAAAGCAGGGAAGTCGGTTGAGTATTTGTAGCTGCAAATTTGGTCGTTTCCAAATCTAGTGAAAATGGACTCAAATCAAAGGGCCTGTCGAGATGAACATATGACAACTTGAATCACAAAAAATGGAGTCTTTTTTCTTAAGATACAGACAGTCAAATTTTTGTACAAAGTAGGGAGCTCAACTGAGTATTTGTTGCTGAAAATTTGAAGTCCTTTTTGAGTAGCAGTTGTTGTTTTGGTCATAACTTGGTCATACGGACTCGAAATTAAGAATTTCATATATCCTTGAAAATATTATTCTGAGGTGCATCTTTCTGGCATTCCAAATTTTTGAGATTATATCTCATTCTTGCATATGAGGTCATCAAAGTCAGAGCTTAATTTTGCACTCTTGGAGGTGTTGAATGTGCATACGGACTCCATTTTTTGCAAACAAATAGGCGATGGAAAGGTGAAAGCGAGACCTTTCCATATTTCTAGACCATTTCATTAGGTATTGATTTGAGTTTTCATCTAGTTAATCTTAATTTTTCTCCATCTTTCTACTTTCTATAGACACCCTAAAATGGACATACTTGCGACCTTACATTAAAAACACTAATTTTCATATATTAATTAATGATTATCTAATTATTAATTAATCATCTATTTTACTCTAAATTAATTTCCCAAATAATCTAATCAAAACACCAAAATTAATTAAATAATTAATTTTATTTAATTAATTAACCTTAATTGATTAATTTCCATTAATTAATTAATTAAATTCAATTTACTAAAGTTTAAATTGAAATATTTAAAATTACTAATTAAATTCTTCCAATTAAATTAATTTCAATTAAATTTATTTAATTTCATTCAAATAATATAATTCTAAATCAAAAAGAATACAATTATCTCACATGTTGAAAACTTTAAATTCAAAAATAATTAAATATTCATTTATCTTCAAAGAGATAACTTTAATTAGATCACATGGGTTACTCCACCCACCTCTTTAGATCTAAAAGGTAACTCAAAATTAGCTCTTCAGTTAACCAAACTCTATCTCCTCTCTCTCAGTTGAAGAGGTGGAGTTTACTGATGGCTTCTCCAGTTCCCTTTGATCTCAACCATTCATATTCCTATCTCTGGCATTGATCTCAATCGTTCATCTCATTCTCAATTCCTATATAAAAAAACCCTTTATAACCATTTGAAGGATCCAAGATTTCAATCTCACGTGCACCATTACTCTATAAGATTGGTTCAAGCATCAAGCCATCTTGCGATCACAAAGCATTCCAATATCATATTCTCAACGCTCCCAAGTCATAGACGTTGCACACACCAATACTGAGCATCACAAACAGAATTTAGAAGGAGTAGAGAGAGACAATAGAAGCTTCAAGAAATTGTGTTTGCATTCTTTTTTTTCTTCTTATTTACTTGTACATTTTATTGATTCTTAGTTTCATTATTTAGTAGCTTGTCTCTTATAAATTTTCCTCATTGCAAATCGATGCTACTAACCACTCGTTAAATAGAGAGTGTTATAGATTTTGATACCGTGACACTTTTTAGTTCTTAAAGCTTATACGCGGGTTTGTTTTTATTGTATTATGTTGAGTATCTGTAGCTAAAAATTTGGTCATTTCCAAATTTGGCAAAGTAGTCTCAAATCAAAGGGCTCATCAAGACAAACACAACACAACTTGAATTGCAAAAAATGAAGTTCATTTGCTCAAGATACATACGGTCAAAGTTTGATCAAAGAAAGTCAATTGAGTGTTTGTAGCTGAAAATTTTGGTCATTTCCAAATCTAGAGAACATTGGCTTGAATCGAAGGCCTCATCTAGACAAACACGATACAACTTGAATAAAAAAAAATAGAGTTTGTCTACTCAAGATACAGAAGGTCAAAGTATTTTCAAAGAAGGGACGTCAGTTTCATGTTTGTAGCTAAAAATTTGGTCATTTTTTAATCTAGAAAAAGTGGCCTCAAATTGAAGGTCTCATCGAGACGAACACAACACAAGTTGAATCACAAAAATCAGAGGTTGTTTTCTCAACATACAAACAGTCAAAGTTTGGTCAAGGCAGGGAATCAGTTGTGTATTCGTAGCTGAAAATTTGGATGTTTCCAAATCTAGCAGAAGTGATCCCAAATCAAAGGACTCATTGAGATGAAAACATGACAACTTGAATCATAAAAAATGCAGTCTTTTTGCTCAAGATACAGATGGTCAAAATTTGGTCAAAGTAGTGCAGGAGCACCCTAAGGTCTTTAGAAATATCTTTGATATTTTGGCTTCTAGATTGGTTTAGCCAACCATCCATGAATAAGGAATATTTTATATATTCTCTAGTGTGTTTAAGGTGTGTTTTAGTGTTAGAAGAGATTAGGGTTTGTGAGTTGTTGAGTCAAGTTGATTCTTGGGATCTAGAACCTAAAAGTCAACCAAAAGGTCAAAGGGTTGACCAAGACTCCAAAATGGGGAGATTTTCAAGATTTTAATGTTTTCAAGTAATTTAAGGTCATTTGGTAATTTTTGAAACCAAATAGGGTCATCAAAGTTGAGAAAGTGTCATTTTGACAAAAGTTGTCAAAGTTGTCATGACAACTTTTCAAAGTTGTCATGACAACATTTCCTAGATTTTAGGAATCAACTTTTATGATGCCCAAATCCCAACTAGAGGGTCTAGAAATGTGGTATGAGAGTATATAAGGTGACTACAGCCCTAATTTGATAGTTAGACTTTATTTTGTACAGACTGGTTATTGAGAAGGACCAATTAACACTGTAATTAGCATACATAGCCATCATCCAACACTTTTTTGGATTGAATGGATTGAATGAAATCATGGAGAGTGTTTAATATGTAATTTCCTAGATCTTTGTGTTATTGGATTATTATTTTATTCATTCTATTTATCTTTGTATAAATCTTTTGTGGTTTGTTAGTTCACTGTCCAGTTTTGGACCAATCATGTAGAAAATGGCTTTTCTTGGTATTCCCGTGGTTCAAAATCCCATGACCACTTGGAATCCATTAAAGCCTTGTATATAAACTTTAGATATAGTGCGTGGTGTGTGTGTGTGTGTGTGCACAGGGGAAGCAAGAGAACATTTAGGCCCTATGCGAGTACTGGTTATTCTGGCTAGGGTAACTGAACAGTGAAGAGGCAATGGTGATTGCTAAATGATTGGTATGTGCCAATAAATGTTAGAGGAGTGTAGGGTCATGAATTTAAAACCTAATGGTGGAAGGAGAAGTTTAGAAGAACTCATTGGATCATTGACGGGAGATAAAGAAACCAAACTAGTGTTCATTTCCTATAAACCCTTATTTTTAGGGGTTTGGTGAAAGTCCACTATACGGAAAAGTTTGGCATCTGAGACCTAGAAAATATTTAAGGTGAGGAAAAACCCACAAGGAATATGCAATTTTTTTCTAGGGGTGTTAAGGTATTTTAGGATAAAATCCATATTTTCAGTGTATAGGAGGGCTAATAGGCCTAAAAGACTAGAAGTTTAGAACCTGATTGGAAAATGGGTGAAAGATCAACAAATTTGGATCCATAGAAGTTGAATTAGACCTAAAAGGAGTCAGGAATTCAATCCATAATAATTTGACACCATTGGAGATGTAGGAGGTTAGAGAAGCCATGGATGTGTGAGGTTATGAAGAAGGGTTTAGTCAGTGAGTTTGAAGTTGTTGGAGAGCTCCTAGTGTGTTAGAGGATCAAAGAGGAATCCTCTAGTTAGGGTAGTGATAGAGGCCCTAAAGAAGACCAAGAGAAGGTCTTAGAGAGAGAAATAAAGCTCTAGGAGAGGATCTCCCTATCAAATTGGTATCATATCCATTGAAACGCTTGGGAGTGGATTAGTGTATGTCAGAGTCGAGTGAATCCATAGGTGAGAACATCATGGTAACCAATGCAGAGTTGGAAAAGGATTTTTCAGAGAAAAAAATAAAGAATAGGCTTCTTGAAGAAGAGATGGAAGAGATGAAGATAAAGATAGCAAAGGTGGTAGAGACTGCCAACAATTTGAGAGAAGAGATGCATGAAGGGATAGCTAAAGGAAAGAAATTACTAGAAGAGGAGGTAGAACCAAAGCCTAATCCTGATCCTCTTCTACCTGAGGAACCATTCCTCAAGGAACTCAAGGCATTGAGTGGAAAGGATCTAGAGGGAATACTAGTATTCTCTAGTAAGATGGATACATAAATGGTTATGGAATGGCTTTAAGGGATGGAGAATCACTTTGAATGTGATGGGATCACAGAGGCACAAAAGGTAAAGATAGCCAAGTCAAGGCTAAGAGGGAAAGCACTCACATGGTGGAAGTTCTTGTAGGAACAAAGAGAGAAAAAGGGCAAGAAGTCCATAGAAAATTGGAAAACAATGGTGGCAAAATTGAAGGAGAATTACCTTCCAAAAGATTATGACATTCAACTGCATAAGAAGAGGTAGAACCTTAGGCAAAATGACCTAGATGTGCTACCCTATACTGAAGAATTTCAGAAGATTTGTCTTAGATTAAGAATCTACGAGATAGAGAGTATCAAAGTTGCATGCTACCTTAGTGGATTAAGGTGGAACATTCAAGAACTTAGTATCTTTACCCTGAATTCCATTCATAGTTGTTTTCAAATGGCTTTGAAAGTGGAAGATAAACTAAAGAAGAAATAAGAATCTAGCTCCAGAGGTAGCGGAAGGGGTAGAGACAATAGAGGTGGCCATAGAGGAGGTTCAAGTGGAAGAGGTAGTGATAGTAGAGGTCAAGGTGACTCAAGATATACAGAGCAAAGATAGGAATCAAGCAATAGGGGTGGACACAACAATAGAGGAAGAGGTTCTTATAACAGTGGTAGAGGAAGATCAGGGGGTTTTGGGAGAATCTTTTATTCCATGAAATGCTACAACTATGGACACTTGGGACACCCTACATATAGGTGTCTAGATAAACCAACATCCTTGTTAGAGTAATCTTTAGTTATTACTCTTTTGTGCTTAAGTTTCACTTAGGCAGTTTCTATTTCTTAGAGTTTCCCTTTTAGGGTTTCGGTATCCTTTATAAGGATTCACCGCTTTGTATTTCATAAGGAGATCATTTTGTAATTTCATTTGTTGAATATAGAAGATTATTTCTGTCAACATGTTTTTGCAGTCTCTGGCCTATTGGCCGCCATAGCTCTCTTTCTCTTCTATCTTGCTTCTTCTCGTGACAGTGTTTGCATGCAGGTTTCTTGGGAAGATTTGCGGTTTAGCAAATCTAACATGGTATCAGAGCTTCCCTGCTGGTGGCTGTTCGAGTTTTTCTGAAGCATTCGAGAGTTTGCAGTTTGCCAGGTTATTTCTGGCATCTTTCATTAGTTCTGGGGGTCTCTATTTTTGGAGGCATTTTGGACCAAAACTGACCTCACGGTTGAGTCTGAAAGGCCCAAAAACCCCAGGATTGATATAAAATTTGTCCGATTTGGACACCGGGGCATCTGGGGAATTTTTTTGGCCTCCTAAGGGCCGTACGACATGTTTTTCAAAAAAAAAACACAAAAAAATCATTTTTAAATGATTTTTTATGCGTTTTAACACGCAGCCTGTGCAAATTTTTTTTCAGCCGCCACCGCACCACCGCCACCGACGGCGGGCGCCTCCAGCAACGGCCCTTGCCGGCCCGGCCCCCCAGCCGCTCTGCCTCCTGCGGTGCTCCGCCGCCCATCGCCGCTCCGCGGCCGCCCCTCTGTTCACTGGCGCCACCCGCTCCGAAACCCGCCACCTGCCACTCGGTGGCGCTCCTCTACACCAGTGGTGCGGTCTGTTCAGCCCTCGCAGGCTCCATTTGCAAAGGGCACGGTCATATGAGCAAACTGTGGGCTCATTTTTCAGCCCCTGAGCGCGCCATGCGCCTGGGGGCCCTATTTTTTTAGCCCTAGGGGCTTAAAAAAAATTTCTGAGGCCTTTTTTGACCCCCTGGAGCGTTTTTCGCTCTATCTTGAGCATACGGGGGCATTTTTGCGACTTCCATATACCGTCGGAAAGCTCTTTCCGAGAAATTTCCGATGATAGAGGTTGCAGTTTTGGGTTCTGCTATTTCAATAGCTTTTTTTTCTGTTGAATTCTGATGTCTTTTTTTGCCTTCAGGGAGTCATATCTGGCTCATCCGGACTCCTTTTTCGGCAAATGAGATATCGTCGGAAAGCTAGTTCAGTGTGCTATTCAGTGGTAGAGGTTATTTTTCTAGATTCTACTCTGGTTTTTCACTCCTCTGAGTTTTGCAATTTTTGCACTCTGGTGGTTTGCTTGGTTCTATAGGTCCTGGGATCTCTTCTTCTGAGTTCATAGCTCACTCTTCTTTCTGACTTCTGAGCTTGTATGCTCTTTTGGTGCATTCTTGTTTCTGTAAATGCACTGAGATAAAGTGCCTACTTCTACTTTCTGGGATCTTGTACACCTTGTTCGGTTGATGTACTCACATTGTGTTATAAAGTGCCATGGGGGGTTATGATGTTTTTTCCTCTTTAGGCGCATCCACTTTTGTCAAGTGAGCGTACCTTCCACGACATTAGCCCATGTTGTGTGTCTGTGACACCGCCCTTTATCCTATGTGTGTGCTTCTATTGCACTATTGGTGTTCCTGGTTCTTCTTCTGCAGTTGTTTCTGGCATTGCATTTCAGTGTTCCTGTCACCTCTCCCAGTTCAACATTATGGGAGGGTTCACCTGTTGGTTCTATTGCTTCCTGGTTTGATTGATCAGCTCTTCAGACACTTGTCTTCTCTACCTGGTCATGCACTTCAGTGGAGGTTCCAGCAGTATCTTCTGACAGAGTTTTTAGACATGCTTCAGAGTTGCTTCTTGCTCTTTTCTTGTTCCTTTCTCTGGGACACCTCTTTTTCCCTAGATTGAAGGCTCAGTTTCCTTCATCTAGTTTTCTTTTTGTTTTGGGTACCTGATCAGGCCTAGTTGTCGGGACCCATCTTTCCTGCTTTCTGTAGTAGTTAGCTATTTTGCTTCTTCCTAAGTTACACTTAAGGGGGGGTGTTAGAGTAATCTTTAGTTATTACTCTTTTGTGCTTAAGTTTCACTTAGGCAGTTTCTATTTCTTAGAGTTTCCCTTTTAGGGTTTCAGTATCCTTTATAAGGATTCACAGCTTTGTATTTCACAAGGAGATCATTTTGTAATTTCATTTGTTGAATATAGAAGATTATTTCTGTCAACATGTTTTTGCAGTCTCTGGCCTATTGGCCGCCATAGCTCTCTTTCTCTTCTGTCTTGCTTCTTCTCGTGACAGTGTTTGCATGCAGGTTTCTTGGGAAGATTTGCGGTTCAGCAAATCTAACAATCCTCACAAGGGGAGAAGAAGATAGCTTATGTCCAAGAAGAAGATTTCTCTAAACAATCAGAGGTGAGTCTAGATTCAGAGAAAGGAGAACACCTTATGTTGAGAAGAATACTAATCAAGAAACCCACCAAAGATGAACACAAGTAGAGGAGGGATCTTTTCAGATTAAAATGCAAGATATTGGGAAAGGTGTACAAGGTAATCATTGATTCAGGGTCAACATATAATGTTATATCTGAGGAGGAAGTAGAGAAGTTGAAGCTCACAAAAATTCCACATTTGTGTTCTTATAAATTTACATGGTTGGATAAGGGCCAAAACATCTTAGTGAAGGAGAAAGTGTGGGTATAATTTTCCATTGGGAAGTATCAAGAGAGGATACTATGTGATGTTTTTCCAATGGATGCTTTCCATCTATTTCTTGGTAGACCATGGTAGTATGACAGAGAAGCTGTCCATAATGGGAAAAATAATAAGTACTCCTTCAAGAAAAATGGGTAACTTTCAAGATACCATCCTTACTAGAGGAAGACATAGTGGAGAAGGTAGAATCCAGTACCTTTTTGATGAGTGGGAAAGAATTCCTAAGGGATATAAAAGATGAAGGAGTTGGCTATGCAATCTTGTTAAAGCCAAAGGAGGAGGAGACTCATAAGAAAGCACCTATGCCAAAGGAAGTGAGAGAAATATTGGACCAATTCAAGGACATAATATTAGAGGGGACACCAGCTTCACTACCACCAAAGAGGGAGATAATTCGCCATATTGACTTCATACTAGGAGCATCCTTACCAAACAAAGCTGCATACAAGATGACACTAGAACAAAATAAGGAGATAGCCAGACAAGTGTAATAATTGTTGGACCAAGGAATGATTAGGAAGAGAATAAGCCCTTGTGCTATCCCAGTGGTGTTGGATCCTAAGAAGGGAGGTAAGTGGAGGATGTGTACTGATTCTAGGGAAATAAATAGGGTAACTATCATTTATAGATTTCCAATTCCTAGAATAGAAGACTTGATGGATTTCTTGGGGGGTGCTAAGTACTTCTCTAAAATTGACTTGAAAAGTGGGTATTACCAAATTAGGATGAAGGAAGGTGATGAGTGGAAGTCTTCAAATAAGACTATAGAGGGGTTATATGAATGGTTATTTATGCCCTTTGGGCTTACCAATGCACCAAGCACCTTTATGAGGGTGATGAATGAAGTCTTGAAAGACTATATAGGAGTGTTTGTAGTTGTCTATTTAGATGACATCCTCATCTTTAGTAAAATAAAGGAGGATCATATGAAACACTTGGAGTTAGTGTTGAAGAAGTTGCAAGAGGAGAAACTCAACATCAATCATGAGAAGAGTGAGTTCATGAAGGAAGAACTAGTCTACCTTGTCTTTGTAGTTTCCAAGGGTGACTTGAAAATGGATAAAGAGAAATTAGAGGCCATATTGAACTGGCCTACTCCTAAGATAGGGACTAAAGTTGGGAGCTTCCATGGGTTATCCTAATTCTATAGGAAGTTTATTAGGAGATTCAATGAGATTTGTGCTCCAGTCCTAAAGACCATAAAAGGGGGATTGAAAACAAAATTTGTGTGGACCAAAGAAGCTAATGAGGGGTTTGAGAGGTTGAAGATGGAAGTATCTACTCAACGTATATTGTTGTTACCAAGTTTTGACAAACCCTTCATAGTATAATTTGATGCTAGTAGCATAGAAGTGGGGGTTGTCCTAAGCCAAGAAGGCAGGCATGTGACATTTTTCAGTGAAAGACTAAATGAGGCTAAGTCTAGGTACGCTTCCTATGAATTGGATCTATATGCTCTTGTACAAGTCTTAAAGAAATGGAGGTATTATCTATTGTCAAAGATTTTTTTTTCTTTACAGATAACCAGGCATTGAGTTATATAAATACTCAAGACAAGCTTAGCTTGAGACACATCAAATGGCTGGAGTTCCTACAGTCATATACCTTCACTATAAAACATAAGAAGGGGGTGCAAAAAAAATTTGCAGATGGCCTTAGTAGGAGACTACTCACCATTCAGAAGATTTAGTTGCAGAGTATAGGAGTGGAAGGTTTTAAAGACCTATATGAGGGAGATTTGGATTTCTCAGAAATTTACAAAGTGTGCAAAGATTTTGAGAATCATTTTCACAGTGAGTTTGCAGAGTATACATTGCAGAATGGGTTTCTATTCAAAGGCAATCAACTATGTGTTCCAAAAGGCTCTATGAGGGAGAACCTCATACAGGAGAAACATAATGGGAGCCTAAGTGAACACTTTGGACTAAACAAAATACTAGACCTAGTGGAAAGGTTCTACTAGTGGCCAAAAATGCAGAAGGAAGTAAGAAGATATGTCGAACAATGTGGCATATGTCAGAAGGCTAAAGTAACTTCATCAAATGTAGGACTTTACCAGCCATTACCCATACCAAAAAGACCTTGGGAGTGCATAAGTATAGAATTAATAGTGGGGTTACCTAGGACTCCAAATGGTTTAGATAGTGTGTTTGTAGTGGTAGAAAGATTTAGTAAGATGAATCACTTCATCCCATGTAAAAAAAAACATGATGCCAGTCATATTGCCTACTTTTTATTCAAGGAGATAGTGAGGATTCATGGTCTACCCATGAGCATTGTTGCAGACAGGGATGTGAAGTTCATGGGGAACTTTTGGAAGACCTTATGAAAGAGACTAGGTACAAACTTATCTCATGGATCTACCTATCATCCTCAAATGGATGGGCAGATAGAAGTAATCAACAGAGTTCTTGGGAACTTACTTAGATGTCTGACAAAGGAATATGGGAAAGGATGGGAGCAAGTTATCCCATAGGAAGAATTTACCTATAATGATAGCACAAATAGTACTACAGGGAAAAGTCCATTTGAGATTGTGTATGGGGCACATCCAAGGGGTGTGATGGAGCTCAGAGACCTAAAAGGATATGAGGGAGTTAGTGGACATGCTGATGACTTCGTACAGTCAATGAAGGAAGTCCATGAACAAGTGAAAGAGACCTTAATGGAGGCCAATCAAAATTTGAAAGCCAAAAGAGATGAGGGGAGAAGAGATTTTTAGTTTGAAGTGGGTGAACTAGTAATGGTATTTCTGAATAAGGCAAGACTGCAAAATGGAATACCTAGTAATCTACAAATGAAAAGGATTGGTCCTTGCAAGGTATTGGATAAATATGGACCCAATGCTTACAAGGTGGATTTTCCCAAGGAGATGTCAATTTCTCCAATATTCAATGTGAAGTATTTGATCAAGTATAAGGGGCCAGATATGGATGAGTTACAATACAGTACAAAGGTGAATAAAGATGTGGGAGAGTTCAAGACTCTAGAACAGATCAAGGCACAACTTGAAAATATATTGGATTCAAGGATAAAGAAGAAGACAAGACATAAGGTCTATATGGAGCATCTAGTGAAGTGGATACAGCAACCAAATTTAGAATCCACTTGGATAGCAGAGAGTGACTCCAAGAAGCATGGAATCAGTGAGGAGTTCCTGACACCATAAGTACCTTAACTTATTTGTTACAAGGGCAGGATGGTGCAGGAGCACCCTAAGGTCTTTAGAAAGATCTTTAGTCATTTTGGCTTGTAGGTTTGTTTGGCCAACCATCCATGAATAAGGAATATTTTATAAATTCGCTAGTGTGTTTAAGGTGTGTTTTAGTGTTAGGAGAGATTAGGGCTTGTGAGTTGTTGAGTCAAGTTGATTCTAGGGGTCTAGAACCTAGAAGTCAACCAAAAGGTCAAAGGGTTGACCAAAACTCCAAAATGGGGATATTTTCAATATTTTAATGTTTTCAAGTAATTTAAGGTCATTTGGTAAGTTTTCAAACCACATAGGACCATCAAAGTTGAGAAAGTGTCATTTTGACAAAAGTTGTCAAAGTTGTCATGACAACTTTTCAAAGTTGTCATGACAACATTTCCTAGATTTTAGGAATTGGCTTTTATGATGGCCAAATCCCAACCAGAGGGTCTAGACATGTGGGATGAGAGTATATAAGGTGACTACAACCCTAATTTGATAGTTAGACTTCATTTTGTATGGACTAGTTATTGAGAAGGACCAATTAACACTATAATTAACATACAGAGCCATCATCCAACACTTTTGTGGATTGAATGGATTGAATGAAAGAATGGAGAGTTTTTAATATGTAATTTCTTATATATTTGTGGCATTGTATTATTATTTTATTCATTTTGGTTAGCTTTGTATAAATCTTTTCTGTTTTGTTAGTTCACTGTCCAGTTTTGGACCAGTCATGTAGAAAATGGTTTTTCTTGGTATTCTTGTGGTTCAAAATCCCATGAACACTTGGAATCCATTAAAGACTTGTATATACACTATAGATATAGTTTTTATTCTATGTGTGTGTAGAGGAAGCAAGAGAATATTCCAGCCCTAGGCAAAAACTGGTTATTCTGACTAGGGTAACTGAATAGTGCAGAGGCAATAGTGATTGCTAAGTGATTGGTATGTGCCAACCAATTTTAGAGGAGTGTAGGGGCACAAATTTAAGACCTAATGGTGGAAGGAGAAGTTTAGAAGAACTCATTGGATCAGTGAAAAGAGATAAAGAAACAAAACTAGTGTTCATGCCCTAAAAACCCTTATTTTTAGGGGTTTGGTGAAAGTCTACTATACAGACAAGTTTGGCATCTAAGGCCTAGAAAATATTTAAGGTGAGGAAAAACCCACAAGGAATATGCAATTTTTTTCTATGGGTGTTAAGGGATTTTATGAGAAAATCCATATTTTTAGTGTCTAGGAGGGCTAATAGGCCTAAAAAGGCTACGAGGCCTAAAAGACTAGAAGTTTAGAACCCGATTGGAAAATGGGTGAAATATCAACAAATTTGGATCCATAGAAGCTTAATTATACCTAAGAGGAGTCATGAATTCAATCCATAAGAATTTTACACCACTGGAGAGGTAAGAGGTTAGAGAAGCCATGGATGTGTGAGGTTATGAAGAAGGATTTAGTGAGTGAGTTTGAAGTTGTTGGAGAGATCCTAGTGTGTTAGAGCATCAGAGAGGAATCCTCTAGTTAGGGTAGTGATAGAGGCCCTAAAGAAGACCAAGAGAAGGTCTTAGAGAGAGAAATAAATCTCTAGGAGAGGAGCTCCCCATCACAAAGTAGGGAAGTCAGTTGAGTGTTCATAGCCTAAAATTTGGTCATTTCCAAATATGGAAAAATTAGTCTCAAATCAAAGGTCTCATCAAGACAAGCACAACACAACTTGAATTGAAGAAAAGAGAGTTTTTTTGCTCAAGATATGGATAGTCAAAGTCTGGTCAAAGTAGGGAAGTCAGCTGAGTAGTCATAGATGAAAATTTGAACGTTTCCAAATATGGCAAAAGTGCCCTCAAATCAAAGGGCTCATCAAGATGAACATATGACAACTTCAATTGCAAAAAATTGAGCCTTTTTCTCAAGATATGGACGATCAAAGTTTGGTCAAAGTAGGGTACTACAGTGAGTATTTGTTGCTGAAATTTTGAAGTCTTTTTTTAGTAGGAGTTGTTGTTTTGGCCATAACTTCGTCATACAAACTCAAAATTATGAATGCCATATATCATTGGAAAATTTATTTTGAGGTGCATCTTTCTAACATTCCATATTTTTTAGATTATTTCTTATTTTTATGTGTGATTCTTTCAAAGTGAGAACTTAATTTTATGCTCTCAGAGGCGTAGCATGTGCATACAGGCTCTGTTTTTCACAAATGAATAGGCGATGGAAAGGTGACACAGAGACCTTTCTAGATTTCTAGACCATTTCATTATATTTTGATTTTGGTTTTCATCAAGTTAATCTTAATTTTTCTCCATCTTTCCACTTTCTAGTTCTTAAATCTTGTACGGGGGTTTGTTTTTATTATATTATTTTGATTATCTGTAGATGAAAATTTTGTCATTTCCAAATTTGGCAAAAGTGGTCTCAAATCAAAGGGATCGTCGAGACAAACACAACACAAATTGAATCATGAAAAATGAAGTTTGTTTGCTCAATATACAGATGGTTAAAGTTTGGTCAAAGTAGGGAAGTCAGTTGAGTGTTCATAGCTGAATATTTAGTTGTTTCCAAATCTTGCAAACATTGTCTTGAATTGAAAGGCCTCATCTAGACAAACATGATATAACTTGAATCACAAAAAATAGAGTATGTCTTCTCAAGCTATAGAATGTCAAAGTCTAGTCAAAGTAGGGAGGTCAGTTGTGTGTTTGTAGCTAAAAATTTGGTTGTTTCTAAATGTGGTGAAAGTGGCCTCAAATCAAAGGTTTCATCGATTCAAACACAACACAACATGAATAGAAAAAATCAAAGTCTATTTTCTCAACATATAGACAGTCAAATTTTGGTCAAAGTAGGGAATTCAGTTGAGTATTCATAGCTGAAAATTTGGCTATTTCCAAATATGGTGAAAGTGGTCCCAAATTGAAGGGCTTGTCAAGATGAACACATGACAACTTGAATCACAAAAAAAGGATTCTTTTTGCTAAAGATACGGATGGTCAAAGATTGGTCAAAGCAAGGAAATCAGTTGAGTGTTCGTAGCCAAAAATTTGGTCATTTCCAAAAATGAAAAAATTAGTCTCAAATAGAAGGTCTCATATAAATGAGCACAATGCAACTTGAATCACAGAAAATAGAGTTTGTTTTCTCAAGATACAGACGGTCAAAGTTTGGTAAGCAGGGAAGTCAGTTGAGTATTCGTAGCTGAAAATTTGGTTGTTTCCAAATCTGGAAAAAGTAGCTTCAAATTGAAGGTCTCATCAAGATGAACATATGACAACTTAAATTGCAAAAATTGGAGTCTTTTTTCTCAAGATATGGATGGTCAAATTTAGGTCAAAGTAGGGAACTCAAGTGAGTGTTTGTTGCTGAAAATTTGAAGTCATTTTTGAGTAGCAATTGTTGTTTTGGCCATCACTTGGTCATACAGACTTGAAATGATGAATGGCATATATCATTGGAAAGATGATCCCAAGGTGCATTTTTCTAGCATTCTAGATTTTTCATATTATGTCTCATTTTTGCATACGAGGCCATCAAATTGAGAACTTAATTTTGCACTCTCGAAGGCATAGAATGTGCATACAGACTCCATTTTTTGCAAATGAATAGGTGATGGAAAGGTGAAAGAAATACCTTTCCATATTTCTAGACCATTTCATCATATTTTGATTCCATTTTTCATCCATTTAATCATAATTTTTCTCCATATTTCCACTTTCCAATTCTAAAAGATTGTTCGGGGGTTTGTTTTTATTGTATTATGTTCGATATCCATAGCTGAATATTTTTTCATTTCAAAATCTAGAAAAACTAGTCTCAAATTGAAGGGCTTGTTGAGATGAACACAACACAACTTGAATTGTGAAAAATGAAGTCCATTTACTCAAGATACAGACTGTCAAATTTGGGTCAAAGAAAGGAAGTCAGTTGAGTGTTCCTAGCTAAAAATTTGGTCATTTCCAAATTTGGAAAACATTCTCTCAGATCGAAGGTATAGGAGGTCATTTCCAAATCACAAAAAAGAGAGTCTGTCTACTCAAGATATAGAAGGTCAAATTCTCGTCAAGGCAGAGAGGTCAGTTACGTGTTCATAGCTGAAAATTTGGTCATTTCTACGTCTGATGAAAGTGGCCTCAAATTGAAGGTCTCGTCGAGATGAACACAACACAACTTGAACCACAAAAATCAAATTCTATTTACTCAACATACAGATGGTCAAATTTTGTTCAAAGAAGGGAAGTTAGTTGAGTATTTGTAGCTAAAAATATGCTTTTTTCCAAATCTGGTGAAAGTGGTCCCAAATTGAAGGGCTTGTCGAGATGAACACATGACAACTAAAATCACAAAAAATAGAGTTTTTTTTCTCAAGATATGGAAGGTCAAAGTTTGGTTAAAGTAGGGAAGTCAGTTGAGTGTTCGTAGCCTAAAATTTGGTCATTTCCAAACAGGGAAAAATTGGACTCAAATCAAAATTCTCATCGAGATGAGCACAACACAACTTGAATCACAGAGAATGGAATCTGTTTGCTAAAGATATGAATGGTCAAATTTTGGTAAGTAGGGAAGTCAGTTGAGTATTTGTAGCTAAAAATTTGGTCACTTCCAAATCTAGCAAAAGTGGCCTTAAATCGAAGGGCTCATTAAGATGAACATATAACAACTTGAATCACAAAAAATAGAGTCTTTTCACTCAAGATATGGATAGTCAAAGTTTGGTCAAAGTAGGGAACTCAAGTGAGTGTTCGTTCCAAAAAATTTGAAGTCCTTTTTGAGTAGCAGTTGTTATTTTGGTGAGAACTTAGTCACACGGACTCAAAATTGAAAATTCCATATATCCTTGAAAATCTGATTTCGAGGTGCATCTTTCCATTGTTCCAAACTTTTTAGATTATTTCTCATTTTTGTGTTCGAGGCCATCAAAATTAGAGCATAATTTTTCACTCTTGAAGGCGTAGAATGTGCATACGGACTCCAGTTGTTTGCAAATGAATAGGCAATGGAAAGGTCACAGCAAGACCTTTCCAAATTTCTACACCATTTTATCAGGTTTTGATTCTATTTTTCATCCAATTAATCTTAAGTTTTCTCCACCTTTCTACTTTCTAGTTCTTAAATCTTGTACAGGGGTTTGTTTTAATTGTATTATGTTGAGTATTCATAACTGAAAATTTGGTCATTTCCAAATCTTGAAAATGTGGTCTCAAATCAAAGGTGTTTTTGAGATGAACACAACACAACTTGAATTGCAAAAAATAAATTTTGTTTTCTCAAAATATTGATGGTCAAAGTTTGGTCAAAGTAGGGAAGTCAGTTGAGTGTTCGTAGCTGAAAATTTAGTCATTTCCAAATCTAACAAACATTGTCTTGAATCGAAGGCCTCATCTGGACTAACACTATACAACTTGAATCACAAAAAAGAGAGTCAGTCCTCTCAAGATACAGAAGGTCAAATTCTAGTCAAAGCAGGGAGGATAGTTGCATGTTCATAGCTGAAAATTTAGTCGTTCTCGAATCTGGTGAAAGTGGCCTCGAATCAAAGGTCTTGTCTAGATGAACACAACACAACTTGAATCACAAAAATCAGAGTTTATTTTCTCAACATACGGATGGTCAAAGTTTGGTCAAAGTAGGAAAGTCAGTTGAGTATTTGTAGTTGAAATTTGACCATTTCCAAATCTAGAGAAAGTGGTCCCAAATCGAAGGGCTCATCGAGACGAACACGTGACAACTTGAATCGCAAAAAATGGAGTCTTTTTTCTCAAGATACGGATGGTCAAATTTTGGTCAAAGAAGGGAAGTTATTAGTTGAGTGTTTGTAGCCTAAAATTTGGTCATTTCCAAATATGGAAAAATTGGTCTCAAATCAAAGGTATCATAAAGACGAGCACAACACAACTTGAATCACAAAAAATAGAGTCTATTTTTCTCAAGATAAATATGGTCAAAGTTTGGTCAAAACATGGAAGTCAGTTAAGTGTTCATAGCTAAAAATTTGGTCATTTCCAAATGTGGTGAAAGTGGCCTTAAATCAAAGGGCTCATCGAGATGAACATATGATAACTTGAAATGCAAAAAATGGAGACTTTCTACTCAAGATATGGATGGTCAAAATTTGGTCAATGTAGGGAACTCAAGTGAGTATTCGTTGCTGAAAATTTGAAGTCCTTTTTTACTAGCATTTGTTGTTTTGGCCGCCATAATTTGGTCATACGGACTCGAATCGCAAATATCATATATCATTGGAAAGCTGATTTCAAGGTGCATCTTTCCAACATTCCATATTTTTGAGATTATTTCTTATATTTGTGTAGGAGGCCATAAAATTTAGAGATTAATTTTGTGCTCTAAGAGGCATTGAATGTGCATACAAACTGCATTTTTCACAAATGAATAGGCAATTGAAAGGTGACAGCAAGATATTTCTAGATTTCTAGACCATTTCATCAAATTTTTATTCTAGTTTTCATCTAATTAATCTTAATTTTTCTCCATCTTTCCACTTTCTAGTTCTTAAAGCTCGTACAGGGAATTAGTTTTATTGTATTGTGTTGAGTATCTATAGCTAAAAATTTAGACGTTTCCAAATTTTACAAAAGTGGTCTCAAATTGAAGGGCTCATCGAGAGGAATACAACACAACTTGAATCACAAAAAATGAAGTTTGTTTCTCAAGATGTATATGGTCAAAGTTTGGTCCAAGTAGGGAAGTCAGTTGAGTGTTCGTAGCTTATTATTTTTGCATAGGAGGTCGTCAAAGTCAGAGCTTAATTTTGCACTCTCAGAGGCGTAAAATGTGCACACAAAATCCCTTTTTTGCAAACAAATAGGTGATGGAAAGGTGACAGTGATACCTTCCCAAATTTCTAGACCATTTCATTAGATTTTGATTTCAGTTTTCATCCAGTTAATCTTAAGTTTTTCTCTATATTTCTGCTTTTCAATTCTTAAAGCTTGTATGGGGGTTTGTTTTTATTGTATTGTGTTGAGTATCCGTAGCTGAAAATTTGGTTGTTTCCAAATCTGGTGAAAGTGGTCTCAAATTAAAGGGCTCATTGACACAAAAACAGCACAACTTGAATCATGAAAAACAAAGTTTGTTTTCTAAAGATGCAGACGGTCAAAGTTTGGTCAAAGTAGGGAAGTCAATTAAGTGTTCGTAGCTAAAAATTTGGTCATTTCCAAATCTAGTGAACATTGTCTCGAATTGAAGGCCTCATACATATGAACAAGATACAACTTGAATCACAAAAAATAGAGTGTGTCTGCTCAAGATACAGAAGGTTAAAGTCTAGTCAAAATAGGGAGGTCAATTACGTGTTCATAGCTGAAAATTTGGTCATTTTTGAATCTTATGAAAGTGACCTCAAATGGAAGGTCTCATCAAGACTAACACAACACAACTTGATTTGAAAAAATCAAAGTCTATTTTCTCAACATATGGATGGCCAAAGTTTGGTCAAAGTAGGGAAGTCAACTGGGTAATAGTAGCTGAAATTTGGTTGTTTCCAAATCTGGTGAAAGTGGTCCCAAATCAAATGGCTCATCAAAACTAACACATGACAACTTGAATTGCAAAAAATTGATTCTTTTTCTGAAGATACAAATGGTCAAATTTTTGTCAAAGTAGGGAAGTCAGTTGAGTGTTTGTAGCCTAAAATTTGGTTATTTCCAAATATCAAAAAATTGGTCTCAAATTGAAGGTCTCATCAAGAAAAGCACAACACAACTTGAATCAAAGAAAACAGAGTTTGTTTTCTCAACATATGGATGGTCAAATTTTTTTCAAAGCAGGGAAGTCAGTTGAGTGTTCATAGCTGAAAATTTGTTCATTTCCAAATCTGGCAAAAGTGGCCTCAAATTGAAGGGCTCTTTGAGATGAACATTTGACAACTTGAATGGCAAAAACTGATTCTTTCTGCTCAAGATACAGATGGTCAAAGTTTGGTCAAAGTAGGGAACTCAAGTGAGTATTCATTGCTAAAACTTTGAAGTTCTTTTTGAGTAACAGTTCTTTTTTTGGCCATAACTTGGTCATACGGACTCAAAATTGCAAATTCACTATATTGTTGGAATGCAAATTTTGAGGCACATCTTTCCAATGTTCAATATTTTTTAGATTATTTCTCATTTTGTGTAGGAAGTCATCAAATTTAGAGCTTAATTTTGTTCTCTTAGAGACGTAGAATGTGCATACAAACTCCTTTTTTTGCAAACAAATAGGCGATGGAAAGGTGACAGTGAGACCTTTCCATATTTCTAGACCATTTCATCAAATTTTGATTCTAGGTTTCATGCATTTAATCTTATGTTTTCTCCATCTTTCCTCTTTCTGGTTCTTAAAGCTTGTACAGGGGATTATTTTTATTATATTGTGTTGAGTACCCTAGCTGAAATTTTTTCATTTCCAAATCTGGTGAAAGTGGTCTCAAATCAAAGGTCTCATCGAGACAAACACAACACAACTTAAATCATGAAAAATGAAGTCTATTTTCTCAAGATGTAGATGGTTAAAGTTTGGTCAAAGTAGGGAAGTCAGTTGAGTGTTCATAGCTAAAAATTTGGTCATTTCTAAATCTGGCGAACATTGTCTCGAATCGAAGGCCTCATCCAGATGAACATGATACAACTTGAATAAAAAAAAATAGAGTATTTCTTCTCAGATACAAAAGGTAAAAGTTTGGTCAAAGTAGGAGGTCAATTGCATGTTCATAGCTGAAAATTTGGTCATTTCTGAATCTGGCAAAAGTAGCCTCAAATTGAAGGTCTCGTCAAGATGAACACAACACAACTTGAATCGCAAAAATTAGATTTTATTTTCTCAACATACAGATGGTTAAAGTTTTATCAAAGAAGGAAAGTTAGTTGAGTATTTGTAGCTAAAAATTTGGTCATTTCCAAATCAAGCGAAAGTGGTCCCAAATTAAAGGGCTCGTTGGGACGAACACATGACAACTTGAATCGCAAAAAATGGAGTCTTTTTGCTCAATATATGGACAATCAAATTTTGGTCAAAGCAAGAAAGTCAGTTGAGTGTTCATAGCCTAAAATTTTTACTTTTCCAAATATGGAAAAATTGGTCTCAAATCAAAGGTCTCATCGAGATGAACACAACACAACTTGAATCACAGAAAATAGATTATGTTTTCTCAAGATACGGATGGTCAAAGTTTTGTCAAAGTAGGGAAGTGAGTTGAGTGTTCGTAGATGAAAATTTGGCCATTTTCAAATCTAGAAAAAATGGCCTCAAATCAAAGGGCTCATCGAGATGAACATATGACAACTTAAATCTCAAAAACTGGAGTCTTTTTGCTCAAGATATAGACGGTCAAAGCAGGGAAGTCAGTTGAGTGTTCATAGTGTAAAATTTGGTTATTTCAAAATATGGAAAAATTGGTCTCAAATCAAAGATCTCATCAAGATGAGAATAAAACAACTTGAATTATAGAAAACAAATTCAGTTTTCTCAAGATACAGATGGTCAAATTTTCATCAAAGCAGGGAAGTCAGTTGAGTATTTGTAGCTAAAAATTGCATCATTTCCCAATCTGGCAAAAGTGGCCTCAAATTGAAGGGCTCATCGAGATGAATATATGACAACTTGAATCATAAAAAATAGACTCTTTTTTCTCAAGATATAGACGATCAAAGTTTGGTCAAAGTAGGGAACTCATGTGAGTATTTGTTGCTAAAAATTTGAAGTCCTTTTTTAGTAGCAGTTGTTGTTTTCGCCATAACTTGGTCATACGGACTCAAAATTCTGAATTCCATATATCTTTGGAAAATTGATTTTGGGGCACATCTTTCCAATGTATTATATTTTAGATATTATTTCTCATTTTTTTGTATGAGGAAATCAAAGTCAAAGCTTAATTTTGTGCTCTTAGAGGCGTAGAAAGCGCATACAAACTTTGTTTTTCGCAAACAAGTAGGCAATGGAAAGGTGATAGCGAAACCTTTCCAGATTTCTAGACCATTTTATCATATTTTGATTCTAGTTTTTATCCAGTTAATCTTAAGTTTTCTCCATCTTTCTACTTTCCAACTCTTTAAGCTTGTACGAGGATTTGTTTTTATTGTACTATGTTGAGTATCCGTAGCTAAAAAATTGGTCATTTCCAAATCTGGCAAAAGTAGTTTCATATCAAAGGGCTCGTCAAAACAAACACAACACAACTTGAATCACAAAAAATGAAGTTTGTTTTCTCAAGATGCAGACAGTCAAATTTTGGTCAAAGAAGGGAAGTGAGTTGAGTGTTTGTAGCTGAAAATTTGGTTGTTTCCAAATCTAGCTAACATTATCTCAAATTGAAGGCCTCATCCAGATGAACATGATATAACTTGAATCACAAAAAATAGAGTCTATCTGCTTAAGCTATAGAAGGTCAAAGTCTGGTCAAAGTTGGGAGGTGAGTTGCGTGTTTGTACCTTAAAATTTGGTTTTTTCCAAATATGGAGAATGTGGTCTCAAATCAAAGGTCTTGTTGAGACAAACACAACACAGCTTGGATCACAAAAATTAGAGTTTGTTTGCTCAACATACAAACAGTCAAATTTTGGTCAAAGCAGGGAAGTCAATTGTGTATTCGTAGCTAAAAATTTGGCCATTTCCAAATCTAGTGAAAGTGGTCCCAAATTGAAGGGCTAGTCAAGATGAACACATGACAACTTGAATCAAAAAAAATTGAGTCTTTTTTCTCAAGATATGGACGGTCAAAGTTTGGTCAAAGAAAGAAAGTTAGTTGAGTGTTCGCAGCCTAAAATTTGGTCATTTCCAAATATGACAAAATTGGTCTCAAATACAAGGTCTCATAGAGAATATCACAACACAACTTGAATCATAGAAAACAAAGTTTGTTTTCTACAAATACGGATGATCAAATTTTGGTCAAAGCAGGGAAGCCAGTTGAGTGTTTGTAGCTAAAAATTTGGTCATTTTTAAATCTGGAAAAAATGGCCTCAAATCAAAGCGCTCATCAAGATGAACATATGATAACTTGAATTGCAAAAAATGGAGTCTTTCTACTCAAGATACAAATGGTCAAAGTTTGGTCAAAGTAGGGAACTCAAGTGAGTATTTGTTGTTGAAAATTTAAAATCCTTTTTGAGTAGCAGTTGTTGTTTTGACCATAACCTTGTCATACGGACTCAAAATTGTGAATGCCATATATCATTAGAAAGTTGATTCTGAGGTGCATGTTTCCAACATTCTAAATATTTGAGATTTTTTTGTGTACGTGGCCATAAAAGTCAAAGCTTAATTTTGCACTCTCGGAGGTGTAGAATGTGCATACAAACTCCATTTTTCATAAACAAATAGGCGATGGAAAGGTGACAATGAGACCTTTCCATATTTATAGACCATTTCATCAGATTTTGATTCCATTTTTCATCCAATTCATCTTAAGTTTTGTCCATCTTTCCTCTTTCCAGTTCTTAAATCTTGTACGGGGTTTATTTTTATTATATTGTGTTGAGTATCTGTAGCTGAAAATTTGGTCATTTCCAAATCTGGGAAAAGTGGTCTTAAATTGAAGGACTTGTCGAGATGAACACAACACAACTTCAAAAAATCACAAAAAATGAATTCTATTTTCTCAAGATGCAGTCAGTCAAAGTTTGGTCAAAATAGGGAAGTTAGTTGAGTGTTCGTAGCTGAAAATTTGGTCATTTCCAAATCTGGTGAACATTGTCTCTAATTGATGGCCTCATCCAGATGAACATGATATAACTTGAATCACAAAAAATAGAGTTTGTCTGCTCATGATTTAGAAGGTCAAATTTTGGTCAAAGCTGGGGGGTCAGTTGTGTGTTCGTAGTCAAAAATTTGGTCATTTTTTAATATGGAAAAAGTGGTCTCAAATCAAAGGTCTCATTGAGACGAACACAACACAACTTGAATCACAAAAATAGGATTATGTTTGCTCAACATACGGACGGTCAAATTTTGGTCAAAGTAGGGAAGTCAGTTGAGTATTCATAGCTAAAAATTTTGCAGTTTCCAAATCTAGCAAAAGTGGTCCCAAATTGAAGCGCTCATCGAGACGAACACATGACAACTTGAATCACAAAAAATGGAGTATTTTTTCTCAACACACGGACAGTCAAACTTTGGTCAAAGTAGGGAAGTTAGTTGAGTTTTCACGGCCTAAAATTTGGTCATTTCTAAATATGACAAAATTGGTCTCAAATCAAAGGTCTTGTTGAGACAAGCACAACACAACTTGAATCACAAAAAATAGAGTCCATTTTCTTAAGATACAGACGGTCAAAGTTTGGTCAAAGAAGGGAAGTCAGTTGAGTGGTCATAGCTAAAAATTTGGTCGTTTCCAAATCTAGGGAAAGTGGCCTCAAATCAAAGGGCTCATCGAGATGAACATATGATAGCTTGAATCACAAAAAGGGAGTCTTTTTTCTCAAGATATAGATTGTCAAAGTTTGGTCAAAGTAGGGAATTCAAGTGAGTATTCATTGCTGAAAATTTGAAGTCCTTTTTGAGTATCAATTGTTGTTTTGGCCATAACTTGGTCATACGGACTCAAAATTAGGAATGTCATATATCGTTGGAAATTTGATTCTGAGGTGCATATTTCCAACATTCTAGATTTTTGATATTTTTTCTTATTTTTTCATATGAGGTTGTCATAGTCAAAGCTTAATTTTGCGCTCTTAGAGGCATAGAATGTGCATACAAACTTGGTTTTTCACAAACGACTAGGTGATGGAAAGGTGACACCGAGACCTTTCCAGATTTCTAGACTATTCCATCGTATTTTGATTCCATTTTTCATCCAGTTAATCTTAATTTTTCTCCATCTTTCCACTTTCCAGTTCTTAAATCTTGTATGGGGGTTTATTTTTATTTTATTATGTTGAGTATCTATAGCTGAAAATTCAGTCATTTCCAAATCTAGAAAAAGTGGTCTCAAATTGAAGGGCTTGTTGAGATGAACACAACACAACTTCAATCACAAAAAATGAAGTATATTTTCTCAAGATACAAATGGTCAAAGTTTGGTCAAAGTAGGGAAGTCAGTTGAGTGTTCGTAGCTAAAAATTTGGTCATTTCCAAATCTGGTGAACATTGTCTCAAATCAAAGGCCTCATCCAGATAAACATAATACAACTTGAATCACAAAAAATAGAGTCTATCTTATCAAGATATAGAAGGTCAAATTTTGGTCAAAGGAGGGAGGTTAGTTATGTGTTCATAGCTAAAAATTTGGTCATTTTTGAATCTGGAAAAAATTGGCCTCAAATCAAAGGTCTTGTTGAGATAAACACAACACAACTTGAATCACAAAAATAAGAGTTTTTTTGGTCAACATACAGACATTTAAATTGTGGTCAAAGTGGGGAAGTTAGTTGAGTATTCATAGCTAAAAGTTAAGTTGTTTCCAAATCTGGAAAAACTGGTCCCAAATCAAAGGGCTCATCGAGACAAACACATGACAACTTGTATTTCATAAAATGGAGTCTTTTTTCTCAAGATATGGATGTTCAAAGTTTGGTCAAAGCAAGGAATTCAGTTGAGTGTTTGTAGCCTAAAAATTTGGTCATTTCCAAATATGGCCAAATTGGTCTCAAATCAAAGGTCTCATTGAGACAAGCACAACACAACTTGAATCATGGAAAACTGTTAGAAATATTAAGAAAACAAATAGAGATAGGAAATAGGAAAGAATCCAAGAGAGAGTTGCAAGAATAATTTTATCATAATGAAGTTAAAGAATGGAGATTCAAAAACTTTCACCAAAAGCACCAAGAAGCTCAAGATCAACACGAAGACAATGTTTTTAAATGGGGAAAACTAAGAAAAATTCCTTGTGCATAAACTATGAATGATGAAAGAGAGAGAGAGAGAGAGAGAGAGAGAGAGAGAAAGATTACAATATTGCAAGAATTATGATGAGAGAAGAGAGAATAAATCCAACATGTGAGAAGTAACTTAGAACCATGTGAGAACCCCTTAGAACCCTAAGAAGTGTGTGAGAACAATCTCTTAAGTAGAGATGAGTGGAGGAGTTTGCATGTAACTCCCATATTCTATGAGTGCCACATTCACATTTGGTGCGTGCCATGTGTAGGAATCCTCTTAAGGAGGAATATCTAATTTCCTTATTAAAGTACTTACAAATATGAGACATGACATTGGTATATCTTTTAATTAAAAAATACAAAGGAAAGATTAATTTCTAACACCCCCCTTTAATATTTACTTGGGGAGATGAGATCAATAGGTATCACACCCAAATATTTACAATGACTTTGAGATGTTTCTTTTGAAAGAGTCTTCATTAGAATGTTGACAGCTTGATCATCATACATTTCTTCAATTGGAACTGTGGAGCTTGAATGGTACATAGGAATGTTTTCTAAGTGGATAGAACTTTGACAATATAAAGGTGTAGTTACTTGCGAAGGTGAGCCCAAATCTTCAAGTGACCACTGAGATTCTTGAGATGCATTTGTGCATTTTGTATATTCATTTTCAGTAGAAAATAGAGGTGGAGCATGATCACATGACGAGTGTTATTATTATGAGATTTAGGAGTAGATGACTTGTCATGTTTAAGTTTTTTAAAACAATTATTTATCACATGACCAACTTTCCAACAATAATCACAATGGGGCCGATTATTATTATTAGGATAACCACTATTATGGTTATGATTATTAGATCTATTGTTATGCGATCTAGACATGAAAGCATGTTCATTAGTTTTAAGTGTGCCAAATTGAATTAACTTAGCCTCTTCTTTTCATAAAAGTTGTTGAAAGATAGCATAATTTAATTGAGATGATAACAATGCAAGAGCTAATTGAGAATGAATATTAGTGATAAATTGCTGAAATTGTCTAGTAAGGCATTTTTTTAAATGATATGAATTAACCGTATCTCAGATAAATTAACTCCTAAAATAGTTAATTAGCTTCGAAATTAATCGAACTTAAGTAAAAAAATTTGAAATCCATATACCTGAGATCCTCCAATTGATGTTGGAGTTGAATCTTTTGAGATTAATTTGCACTGTCGAAAGTATTTTTTAGAATCATCCATGTTGCATGTGCTTCAGTATAATGGGAAATTAAAACATATAAATCTGGATGTAAATAGATACCTATAAGGCCTAAATCCTTGTCATTTTTAGTGAGCCAAGCATCAATTACTGCCTTAAAAGTAGTAGTAGTAGCAGGAACAGAAGCTGGACTAGTCACAATATCAAGTATATGTTTAAAGCAAAAAATAAATTTTATATGAGTCTTCCAAGCGTAATAATTAGAACTTGTTAATTTAATTTCAGAAATTAATGTCGACATAATGAATAGAAATGAACTGAATTACAAGTTGCAGAATATAATAATGAAACTAAAAAACCTGTTTAACGTGAATAGTAAATGTGATATAGCAAGAATTATTAAATATTAAAAAAAATTAAATTGATGAAACAAATTTTAATTACAATGAAATAAAGAATTAGATGAATAATTAAGTTTATAATGATCAAATAGAAATGGGTTTAAAAATATTTTAGGAAATAAGAAGTGAGTGAAAATGTAAAATAGTTTAAACTTTTTTGTAAAAAAAATTGTTATAAAGTTTTAAAGTTTTAAATATGATAAACAAGATTGAATAAATTGTTAAATAAGGAAGAATAAATGATAAACCTACAAAGGAAACAGTTAGAATAAAGAATAACCTGCAACAATTTTTGTTTAAAAGAAATGGATTAACTTGCAACAAAAAATAATTATCCTGAAAAAAATTGATTAACCTCCAACATTTCTAAAGAATAACTTGATAAAAGAACTTCAACTATAACGAAGAAGAAAAAAATGGTCCAAGAAATATGATGATTATCTTGAAACTAATATAATAATAAGATTCTCGCAAAATCAGACCCGCCAACCACTAGCAAACCAACCACTAACATGCACTGGTTAAAGAAAAATCACCTCAATGATTAGCTTGGAAGTTGCGAAAGAACAAAAGTAGCCAAAGAAACAAGAAGAACTACAGCAAGGGAGAGGCTGCACAATGCTACAAGGTTGCATATGTTGCGTTGAAAAAGAAATGATGCGTAAGAAGTGGAAAATGTTGTGTATTTTAAAAAATGGAGATTACAAAGATATTTGATATTTTAAAAAATAGAGATATGAACCTGCAAACAAAATGATAGAAAAAATAAGCAGATTTAATGAAAAAGAATAGAAAATAACTGAGATATAAAAGATGAGCTTGATTAAATATAACAGAGATGCAGGAAAAGAATTAAAAAACATAGATATTAAACGGTGAACAGATGTATAGTATATTAAACCTACAATAGACGTTAGAGAGATAGATTTCTGAAATACGTTAGAGAGATGATGACAACAAAGATCTTATAAACAGAGATAACCACATAAATACATTAAAATCAGCACAAGATATATATAAAAAATTGCAGATAATAAAAAGAAGAAAAAAGTTAGCAGAGATGTGTAAACTAGATATAGGAAACTTTCAAGAAATAATGTTAAAACCCTATAGGCAGACAGATTAAAATAATCCCTTGCGGTTGCCCGACAGAGGGTGAAACGAAAACTAGAGAAGATGAACTGGGTTTGGCAGTTAACCATCCAAACCAAAAAAAAATCAAAGACAAATAATGTTAGATCAAGAAATCTTGCAAACACTCAAACAACAATTAGTAGCTCTGATACTATGTTAGAAATATTAAGAAAACAAATAGATATTAGGAAACAGGAAATAATCCAAGAGAGAGTTGCAAGAATAATTTTACCATAACTAAGTTAAAGAATGGTGATTCAAGAACTTTCACCAAAAGCATCAAGAAGCTATAGATCAACACCAAGACAATGTTTTTTAAAGGGTAAATTTAAGAAAAAACCCTTGTGCATAAACTATGAATGAGAGAGAGAGAGAGAGAGAGAGAGAGCTCATTACAATATTGCAAGAATGAGAATGAGATAAGAGAGAAGAAATCCAACATGTAAGAAACAACTTAGAACCATGTGAGAACCCTTTAGAACCCTAAGAAGTGTGTGAGAGCCATCTCTTAAGTAGAGATGAGTGGAGGAGTTTGCATGTAACTCTCATACTCTATCAGTGCCACATTCACATTTGGTGTGTGTCCCATGTATAGGAATCCTCTTAAGGAGGAATATCTAATTTCCTTATTAAAGGAATTACAAATATAAGACATGACATTGGTATATCTTTTAATTACAAAATACCGAGCAAAGATTAATTTCTAACAAAAACAGAGTCTGTCTACTCAAGATACGGAATGTCAAAGTTTGGTCAAAGCAGAAAAGTCAGTTGAGTATTCGTAGCTGAAAAATTGGTCATTTCAAAATCTAGCAAAAGTTGCCCCAAATCGAAGGGCTCATTGAGATGAACATATGACAACTTGAATCACAAAAAATAGAGTCTTTTTGATCAAGATACAGATGGTCAAAGTTTGGTCAAAGTAGGCAACTCAAGTGAGTATTTGTTGCTGAAAATTTGAAGTCCTTTTTTAGTAGTAGTTGTTGTTTTGACCATAACTTGGTCATACGAACTCAAAATTGTGAATGCCATATATCATTGGAAATTTGATTTCGAGGTGCATCTTTTCAATGTTCTAGATTTTTGAGATTATTTCTCATTTTTTGCAAACAAGGCCATCAAATTCAAAGCTTAATTTTGCACTCTTGGAGAAGTAGAATGTGCATACGGACTTCATTTTTTGTAAACGAATAGGCGATAGAAAGGTCATAGAGAGACCTTTCTATATTTCTAGACCATTTCATCATATTTTGATTCTAGTTTTCATCCAATAAATCTTAATTTTTCTCCACCTTTCTACTTTCTGGTTCTTAAAGCTTGTACGAGTGTTTGTTTTTATTGTATTATATTGAGTATTCGTAGCTTAAAATTTAGTCATTTCCAAATATGGAAAAAGTGGTCTCAAATAGAAGGGCTCATCGAGACAAACACAACACAACTAGAATCACAAAAAATTAAGTTCATTTGCTCAAGATGCAGATGGTCAAAGTTTGATCAAAGCAGGGAAGTCAGCTGACTGTTTGTAGCTGAAAATTTGGTCATTTCCAAATCTGATGAAAGTGGCCTCAAATCAAAGGGCTCATCGAGATGAACATATGAAAACTTGAATCACAAAAAATAGAGTCTTTTTTCTCAAGCTACTGATGGTCAAAGTTTGGTCAAAGTAGGGAACTTAAGTGAGTATTTGTTGCTAAAAATTTGAAGTCCTTTTTGAGTAACAGTTGATGTTTTGGCCATAACTTGGTCATACGGACTCAAAATTACGAATGTCATATATCGTTGGAAAGTTGATTCCGAGGTGCATCTTTCCAAAGTTACAAATTTTTGAGTTAATTATAATTTTTGTGTATGAGGCCATCAATTCAGAGCTTAATTTTGCGCTCTCAAAGGCAAGAATGTGCATACGACCTCCTTTTTTCACAAATGAATAGGTGATGGAAAGGTGACAGCGAGACCTTTCTAGATTTCTAGACAATTTCATCAGGTTTTGATTCTCATTTTCATCCAATTAATCTTAATTTTTCTCCATCTTTCCACTTTCTAGTTCTTAAAGATTGTATAGGGGTTTGTTTTTATTGTATTGTGTTGAGTATCCATAGCTAAAAGTTTGTTTGTTTCCAAATCTGGCGAAAGTGGTCTCAAATCAAAGGGATCATCAAGACAAACACAACACAACTTGAATCATGAAAAATGATGTCCATTTTCTTAAGATACAAATGGTTAGAGTTAGGTCAAAGGAGGAAAGTCAGTTGAGTATTTGTAGCTAAAAATTTGGTCATTTCCAAATCTAGAAAACATTGTCTCAAATCAAAGGCCTCATCTAGACGAACACAATACAACTTGAATCACAAAAAATAGAGTCTATCTACTCAAGATATAGAAGGTCAAAGTATGGTCAAAGAAGGGAGGTCATTTGCAGGTTTGTAGCTGAAAATTTTGTTATTTCTAAATCTTTCCATAGTAGCCTCAAATCGAAGGTCTAGTCGAGACGAACACAACACAACATGAATCACAAAAATTAGAGTTTTTTTTCTTAACATACAGACAGTCAAAGCAGGGAAGTCAGTTGAGTATTCGTAGCTAAAAATTTGACTATTTCCAAATCCTGCAAAATTGGTCCCAAATAGAAGGGCTCATCAACACGAACACATGAAAACTTGAATTGCAAAAAATGGAGTATTTCTGCTCAAGATACAGATGGTCAAAGTTTGGTCAAAGCAAGGAAGTCAGTTGAGTGTTCGTAACCTAAAATTTGGTCATTTCCAAAAATGGAAAAATTGGTCTCAAATCAAAGGTCTCATCAAGACAAGTACAACACAACTTGAATCATAAAAAATGGAGTCTTTTTTCTCAAGATACAGATGGTCAAAGTTTGGTCAAAGTAGGGAACTCAAGTGAGTATTCATTGCTGAAAATTTGAAGTCCTTTTTGAGTAGTAGTTGTTGTTTTGACCATAACTTGGTCATACGGACTCAAAATTGTGAATGTCATATATCATTAGAAAGCTGATTTTGAGGTGCATCTTTCCAATGTTTTAGATTTTTGAGATTATTTTTCATTTTCGCATACGAGACCGTCAAAGTAAAAGCTTAATTTTGCACTCTCAGAGAAGTAGAATGTGCATACGGACTTCATTTTTCATAAACAAATAGGCGATAGAAAGGTCACAGTGAGACCTTTCCATATTTTTAGACCATTTTATCATATTTTGATTATGGTTTTCATCTAGTAAACCTTAATTTTTCTCCATCTTTCTACTTTCTGGTTCTTAAAGCTTGTACGAGGGTTTGTTTTTAGTATATTATATTGAGTATCCGTAGCTAAAAATTTAGTCATTTCCAAATATGGAAAAAGTGGTCTCAAATAAAAGGGCTCATTGGGACAAACACAACACAACTAGAATATAAAAAAATGAAGTTCATTTGCTCAAGATGCAGATGGTCAAAGTTTGATCAAAGCAGGGAAGTTAGCTAAGTGTTCGTAGCTGAAAATTTGGTCGTTTCCAAATCTGACGAAAGTGGCCTCAAATCAAAGGGCTCATCGAGATGAACATATGAAAACTTGCATCACAAAAAATAGTGTCTTTTTTCTCAAGATATTGATGGTCAAAGTTTGGTCAAAGTAGGGAACTCAAGTGAGTATTCATTGCTAAATATTTGAAGTCCTTTTTGAGTAGCAGTTGTTGTTTTGGCCATAACTTGGTCATACAGACTCAAAATTGTGAATTCCATATATCATTTGAAAGTTGATTTTGAGACGCATCTTTCAAAAGTTACAAATTTTTGAGTTAATTATCATTTTTGCATACGAGGCCATCAAATTCAGAGCTTAATTTTGCACTCTCAAAGGCATAGAATGTGCATACAGACTCCTTTTTTCACAAATGATTAGGTGATGGAAAGGTGACACTGAGATCTTTCTAGATTTCTAGACCATTTCATCAGGTTTTGATTCTCATTTTCATCCAATTAATCTTAATTTTTCTCCATATTTCCACTTTCAAGTTCTTAAAGATTGTACAGGGGTTTGTTTTTATTGTATTGTGTTGAGTATCCATAGCTAAAAATTTGATTATTTCCAAATCTGGCAAAAGTGGTCTCAAATCAAAGGGCTCATCTAGACAAACACAACACAACTTGAATCATGAAAAATGATGTCCATTTTCTGAAGATACAGACAGTCAGATTTAGGTCAAAGGAGGAAAGTCAGTTGAGTGTTCATAGCTAAAAATTTGGTCATTTCCAAATCTAGAAAATATTTTCTCAAATCAAAGGCCTCATCTAGACGAACATGATACAACTTGAATCACAAAAAATATATTTTTTCTACTCAAGATATAGAAGGTAAAAGTATGGTCAAAGTAGGGAGGTTGTTTGTAGGTTTGTAGCTAAAAATTTGGTTATTTCTGAATCTTGCAAAAGTGGCCTCAAATTAAAGGTCTGGTCTAGACGAACACAACACAACTTGAATCACAAAAATTAGATTTTTTTTGTTAACATACAGACAGTCAAAGTTTGGTCAAAGCAGGGAAGTCAGTTGAGTATTCATAGCTAAAAATTTGACTGTTTCAAAATCTGGCAAAAGTGGTCCCAAATCGAAGGGCTCATCAACATGAACACATGACAACTTGAATTGCAAAAAATGGAGTATTTTTTCTCAAGATCCAGATGGTCAAAGTAGGGAAGTCAGTTGAGTGTTCCTAACCTAAAATTTGGTCATTTTCAAACATGACAAAATTGGTCTCAAATCAAAGGTCTCATTAAGACAAGTACAACACAACTTGAACTACAAAAAATGGAGTCTTTTTGCTCAAGATACAGATGGTCAAAGTTTGGTCAAAGTAGGGAACTCAAGTGAGTATTCGTTGTTGAAAAGTTGAAGTCCTTTTTGAGTATTAGTTGTTGTTTTGACCATAACTTGGTCATACGGACTCAAAATTGTGAATGTCATATATCGTTGGAAAGCTGATTCCAAGTTGCATCTTTCTAATGTTCTAGATTTTTTAGATTATTTCTCATTTTATCATACGAGGCCATCAAAGTCAAAGCTTAGTTTTGCACTCTCAAAGAAGTATAATGTTCATACAGACTTCATTTTTCATAAATGAATAGGCGATAGAAAGGTCAGCACAAGACCTTTCCAGATTTCTAGACCATTTCATCATATTTTGATTCTCATTTTCATCCAGTAAATCTTAATTTTTCTCCATCTTTCTGCTTTCTAGTTCTTAAAGATTGTACAAGGGTTTGTTTTTATTGTATTGTATTGAGTATCCATAGCTGAAAAATTTAGTCATTTCCAAATATGGTGAAAGTGGTCTCAAATCGAAGGGCTTGTCGAGAAAAACACAACACAACTAGAATCACAAAAATTGAAGTTCATTTTCTCAAGATGCAAATGGTCAAAATTTGATCAAAGCAGGGAAATCAGCTGAGTGCTTGTAGCTGAAAATTTGGTCATTTCCAAATCTGACGAAAGTGGCCTCAAATCGAAGGGCTCATCGAGATGAACATATGAAAACTTGTATCACAAAAAATAGAGTCTTTTTTATCAAGATACTGACGGTCAAAGTTTGGTCAAATTAGGGAACTCAAGTGAGTATTCGTTTCAAAAAATTTGAAGTCCTTTTTGAGTAGCAGTTATTGTTTTGGCCATAACTTGGTCATACGGACTTGAAATTGTGAATGTCATATATCATTGGAAAGTGATTCCAAGGAGCATCTTTCAAAAGTTACAAATTTTTGAGTTAATTATCATCTTTTCTCATGAGGCCATCAAATTCAGAGTTTAATTTTGCACTCTCAAAGGCATAGAATGTGCATACGGACTCCTTTTTTCACAAATGAATAGTTGATGGAAAGGTGACAGTGAGACCTTTCTAGATTTGTAGACCATTTCATTAGGTTTTGATTCTCATTTTCATCCAATTAATCTTAAATTTTCTCCATCTTTCCCTTTTCCAATTCTTAAATATTGTACGGGGGTTTGTTGTTATTGTATTGTGTTGAGTATCCATAGCTAAAAATTTGATTGTTTCCAAATCTAGCAAAAGTGGTCTCAAATCGAAGGGCTCATCGAGACAAACACAACACAACTTAAATCATGAAAAATGATGTCCATTTTATTAAGATACAAACAGTCAGAGTTAGGTCAAAGGAGGAAATTTAGTGGAGTGCTTGTAGCTGAAAATTTGGTCATTTCCAAATCTGGAAAACATTGTCTCAAATCAAAGGCCTCATCTAAACAAACATGATACTACTTGAATCTCAAAAAATAGAGTTTGTCTTATCAATATACAGAAGGTAAAAGTATGGTCAAAGAATGGAGGTCATTTGCGGGTTCATAGCTGAAAATTTGGTTATTTTTGAATCTTGCAAAAGGGGCCTCAAATCAAAGGTCTGGTCAAGATGAACACAACACAACTTGAATCACAATAAATAGATTTTTTTTCTTAATATACAGATGGTCAAATTTTGGTCAAAGCAGGGAAGTGAGTTGAGTATTTGTAGCTAAAAATTTGACTGTTTCCAAATCTGGCTAAAGTGGTCCCAAATCGAAGGGCTCATCAACATGAACACTTGACAACTTGAATTGCAAAAAATGAAGTATTTTCGTTCAAGATACAGATGGTCAAAGTTTGGTCAAATTAGGGAAGTCAGTTGAGTGATCGTAACCTAAAATTTAGTCATTTCCAAATATGGCAAAATTGGTCTCAAATCGAAGGTCTCATCAAGACGAGTACAACACAACTTGAATCACAGAAAATAGAGTCTATTTGCTCAAGATACAGACGGTCAAGTTTTGGTCAAATTAGGCAGGGAAGTTGTGTGTTCGTACCTAAAAATTTGGCCATTTCTAAATCTAGAAAAAGTGGCCTCAAATCAAAGGTCTTTTCGAGACAAACACAACACAACTTGAATCGCAAGAATAAGAGTTTGTTTTCTCAACATACGGATAGTCAAAGTTTGGTCAAAGAAGGGAAGTCAGTTGAGTATTCATAGCTAAAAATTTGGTCATTTCCAAATCTGGTGAAAGTGGTCCCAAATTGAAGGGCTTGTCGAGACAAATACATGACAACTTGAATCACAAAAAATGGAGTCTTTTTTCTCAAGATACGAATGGTCAAAGTTTGGTTAAAGCAGGAAAGTCAATTGAGTATTCGTAGCCTAAAATTTGGTTGTTTCTAAATATGGAAAAATTTGTCTCAAATCAAAGGTCTCATCAAGATGAGAACAACACAACTTGAATCATAAAAAATAGAGTCTATTTGCTTAAGATACGGATGGTCAAAGAAGGGAAGTCAATTGAGTATTCATAGCTAAAAATTTGGTCATTTCCAAATCTGGAAAAAGTGGCCTCAAATCTAAGGGCTCGTCGAGATGAACATATGAAAACTTGAATCACAAAAAAAGGAGTCTTTTTTCTCAAGATATGGATGATCAAAGTTTGGTCAAAGTAGGGAACTCAAGTGTGTATTCGTTGCTGAAAATTTGAAGTCATTTTTGAGTAGTAGTTGTTGTTTTGGCCATAACTTGGTCATACAGACTCAAAAATGTGAATGTCATATATCATTGGAAACTTCATTCTGAGGTGCATCTTTCTAAAATTCCAAATTTTTAAGATTATTTCTCATTTTTTAGTACAAGGCTGTCAAAGTTAGAGCTTAATTTTGCGCTCTCGGAGGCATAGAATGTGCATACGGACTCCATTTTTTGCAAATGAATAGGCGATGGAAAGGTGACAGTGTGACCTTTCATGATTTCTAGATAATTTCATCAGATTTTGATTTTGGTTTTCATGCATTTAATCTTAATTTTTATCCATATTTCCACTTTCTAGTTCTTAAATCTTGTACGGGGGTTTATTTTTATTGTATTGTGTTGAGTATCCGTAACTAAAAATTTGGTCATTTCCAAATCTGGCAAAAGTGGTCTCAAATTGAAGGGCTCATTGAGACAAACACAACACAACTTGAATTGTAAAAAATAAAGTTTATTTTCTCAAGATACAAATCGTCAAATTTTGGTCAAAGCAAGGAAGTCATTTGAGTGTTCGTAGTTGAAAATTTGGTCATTTCCAAATATGGTGAACATTCTCTCAAATCAAAGGCCTCATCTAGAAGAACACGATACAACTTGAATCACAAAAAATAGAGTCTGTTTACTCAAGATACAGAAGGTCAAAGTCTGGTCAAAAGAAGGAGGTTAGTTGCGTGTTTGTATTTAAAAATTTGGTCATTTCTAAATCTGGAAAAAGTGGCCTCAAATCAAAGGTCTCGTCGAGACAAACACAACAAACCTTGAATCACAAAAATTAGAGTTTATTTGCTCAACATACAGACAGTCCAGTTTTGGTCAAAGAATGGAAGTCAGGTAAGTATTCGTAGCTAAAAATTTAGCCATTTCCAAATCTGGCAAAAGTGGTACCAAATTGAAGGGCTCATCAAGACGAACACATGACAACTTGAATCGCAAAAAATGGAGTCTTTTTGCTCAAGATATGGACGGTCAAACTTTGGTCAAAGTAGGGAAGTTAGTTGAGTGTTTGTAGCATAAAATTTGGTCATTTCCAAACATAGAAAAATTGGTGTCACATCAAAGGGCTCATCAAGACGAGCACAACACAACTTGAACTGTAGAAAATAGAGTCTGTTTCCTCAAGATACGTATGGTCAAAGTAGGGAAGTCAGTTGAGTATTCATTGCTGAAAATTTGGTCATTTCCACATCTGATGAAAGTGGCCTCAAATTGAAGGGCTCGTCGAGATGAACATATGGCAACTTGAATTGCAAAAAATGGAGTCTTTTTTCTCAAGATACATATGGTCAAAGTTTGGTCAAAGTAGGGAACTCAAGTGAGTATTCGTTGCTGAAAATTTGAAGTCCTTTTTGAGTAGCAATTGTTGTTTTGGTCATATGGACTCAAAATTGCAAATGTCATATATCTTTGGAAATGTAATTCTGAGGCACATCTTTCCAAATTTCCAAATTTTTGAGATTATTTCTCATTTTTGCATGGGAGGCCATCAATGTCAGTGCTTAATTTTGCTCTCTTGGAGGTGTAGATTGTGCATACAGACTCCATTTTTCACAAACGAATAGATGATGGAAAGGTGACAGCGAGAACTTTCCAAAATTGTAGACCATTTCAATAGATTTTGATTCTGGTTTTCATCCAGTTAATCTTAATTTTTCTCCATCTTTCCACTTTCCAATTCTTAAAGCTTGTACAGGGGTGTATATTTATTGTATTATGTTGAGTATCTGTAGCTAAAAATTTGGTCATTTCCAAATTTGGCAAAATTGGTCTCAAATGGAAGGGCTTGTTGAGATGAACACAACACAACTTGAATCATGAAAAATGAAGTCTGTTGGCTCAAGAAATAGACACTCAAAGTTTGGTTAAAGCAAGAAAGTTAGTTGAATGTTCATAGCTAAAAATTTGGTTGTTTCCAAATCTAGCGAACATTGTCTCGAATCGAAGGACTCATCTGGACGAACACAATACAACTTGAATCACAAAAAATAGAGTCTATCTCCTCAAGATACAAAATTTCAAAGTATAGTCAGAGTAGGGAGGTTAGTTGCGTGTTTGTAACTGAAAATTTGGTCATTTCTAAATCTGACAAAATTGGCCTCAAATTGAAGGTCTTGTCAAGACGAACACAACACAACTTGAATCACAAAAATTAGAGTCCATTTTCTCAACATACAGATGGTTTAAGCTTGGTCAAATCAGGGAAGTCAGTTGAGTATTCGTAGCTAAAAATTTGGTCATTTTCAAATCTGGAGAAAGTGGTCCCAAATCGAAGGGCTTGTCGAGACGAACACATGACAACTTGAATCTCAAAAAATGGACTCTTTTTACTCAAGACAAATGGTCAAAGTTTGGTCAAATTAGGGAAGTCAGTTGAGTGTTTGTAGCCTAAAATTTGGTCATTTCCAAATATGGAAAAATTGGTCTAAAATCAAAAATTTTGTCAAGACGAGCACAACACAACTTGAATCAGAAAAAATAGAGTCTATTTGATCAAGATATGGACAGTCAAATTATGGTCAAAGCAGAGAAGTTAGTTGAGCATTCATAGCTAAAAATTTGGTCGTTTCCAAATATGGTGAAAGTGGCCTCAAATTGAAAGGATCATCGAGATGAACATATGACAACTTGAATCGTAAAAAATGGAGTCTTTTTTCTCAAGATATGGATGGTCAAAGTTTGGTCAAAGTAGGGAACTCAAGTGAGTATTCGTTGCTGAAAATTTGAAGTCACTTTTCAAGTAGAAGTTGTTGTTTTGGTCTTAACTTGGTCATACAGAGTCAAAATTATGAATTCAATATATCATTGAAAATTTGATTCCAAAGTGCATCTTTCCAGGATTCTGGATTTTTTAGATTATTTCTCATTTTTGCATATTCTTTTGTCTAAGTTAGAGCTTAATTTTGCACTCTCGGAGGTGTAGAATTTGCATACAGACTGCATTTTTTGCAAACAAATAGGCGATGGAAAGGTGACAGTGAGACCTTTCCAGATTTCTAGACCATTTCATCATATTTTGATTCTGATTTTCATCTAGTTAATCTTAAGTTTTCTCCATCTTTCCGCTTTCTAGTTCTTAAAGCTTGTACGGGGGTTTGTTCTTATTTTATAGTGTTGAGTATCCTTAGCTTAAAATTTGGTCATTTCTAGATCTGGAAAAAGTGGACTCAAATCGAAGGGCGCATCAATATGAACACAACAAAACTTCAATCGTGAAAAATGAAGTCCATTTTCTCAAGATACAGATGATTAAAGTTTGGTCAAAGCAGGGAAGTCAGTTGAGTGTCCGTAGCTAAAAATTTGGTCATTTCCAAATCTGGCAAACATTGTCTTGAAACAAAGGCAAAATCTAGACGAACATGATACAACTTGAATCATAAAAAATAGAGTCTGTCTACTCAAGATACAAAATGTTAAAGTCTGGTCAAAGTAGGGAGGTCAAGTGCATGTTCGTAGCTAAAAATTTGTCTATTTCCAAATCTGGAAAAAGTGGCCTCAAGTCAAAGGTCTCATCGAGATGAACACAACACAACTTGAATCGCAAAAATCAGAGTCTGTTTGCTCAACATATGGATAGTCAAAGTTTGGGCAAAGAAGGGAAGTCAGTTGAGTATTCATAGTTAAAAATTTGGTCATTTCCAAATCTTGGGAAAGTGGTCCCAAATTGAAGGGCTTGTTGAGATGAACACATGATAACTTGAATCGCAAAAAATAGAGTCTTTTTGCACAAGATACGGATAGTCAAAGTTTAGTTAAAGAAGGGAAGTCAATTGAGTGTTCGTAGCCTAAAATTTGGTTGTTTCCAAATATGGAAAAATTGGTCTCAAATTGAAGGTCTCATCGAGACTAGCACAACACAACTTGAATCGCAGAAAACAAAGTTTGTTTGCTCAATATACGGATGGTCAAAGTTTGGTCAAAGTAGGTAAGTCAGTTGAGTATTCGTAGCTAGAAATTTGGTCATTTCCAAATATGGTGACAGTGGCCTTAAATTGAAGGGCTCATCGAGATTAACATATGACAACTTGAATCACAAAAAATGGAGTCCTTTTTCTCAAGATACAGATGATCAAAGGTTTTTCAAAGTAGGGAACACAAGTGTGTATTCGTTGCTAAAAATTTGAAGTCCTTTTTTAGTAGCAGTTGTTGTTTTGGCCCTAACTTGGTCATACAGACTCAAAATTGTGAATGTCATGTATCATTGGAAATTTCATTCTGAGGTGCATATTTCCAAGATTCTATATTTTTGAGATTATTTATCATTTTTTAGTACGAGACCGTCAAAGCCAGAGCTTAATTTTGCACTCTCAGAGATGTAGAATGTAAATATAGACTCCGTTCTTCACAAACAAATAGGCGATAGAAAGGTGACAGTGAGACCTTTCATGATTTCTAGAAAATTTCATCAGATTTTGATTCCAGTTTTCATCCATTTAATCTTAAGTTTTCTCCATCTTTCTGCTTTCCAGTTCTTAAACCTTGTACAAGGGTTTGTTTTTATTGTATTGTGTTGAGTATGTGTAGCTGAAAATTTGGTCATTTCCAAATCTGGCAAAAGTGGTCTCAAATCAAAGGGCTCATCTAGAAAAACAAAACACAACTTGAATCATGAAAAAAAAAGTCTATTTTCTCAAGATACAGATGGTCAAATTTTGGTGAAAGTAAGGAAGTTAGTTGAGTGTTCATAGCTGAAAATATGGTCATTTCTAAATCTGGCAAACATTGTCTCGAATCGAAGGCCTCATCAAGATGAAAATGATACAACTTGAATCACCAAAAATAGAGTCTGTCTACTTAAGATACAGAAGGTCAAATTTTGGTCAAAGAAGGAGGTAAGTTGTGTGTTCATAGCTAAAAATTTGGTCATTTCTAAATCTGGTGAAAGTGGCTTCAAATTGAAGGTCTCATCAAGATGAACACAACACAACTTGAATCACAAAATTTAGATTATGCTTGCTCAACATATAGATGGTCAAAGTTTGGTCAAAGCAAGGAAGTCAGTTGAGTATTAGTTGCTGAAAATTTGGCCATTTCCAAATCTGGCAAAAGAGGTCCCAAATTGAGGGGCTTGTTGAGATGAACACATGACAACTTGAATCACAAAAAATAGTCTTTTTTCTTAAGATTTGGATGGTCAAAGTTTGGTCAAAGCAAGGAAGTCAGTTGAGTGTTTGTAGCCTAAAATTTGGTCATTTCCAAATATGGAAAAATTGGTCTCAAATCAAAGGTCTAATCAAAATGAGCATAACACAACTTGAATTGCAAAAATAAGAGTCTGTTTGCTCAAGATACATATGGTAAAAGTTTGGTCAAAGTAGGGAAGTCAGTTGAGTATTCATAGTGAAAACTTGAATCGCAAAAAATGGAGTCTTTTTTCTCAAGATACAGATGGTCAAAGTTTGGTCAAAGTAGGGAACTCAAGTGAGTATTGTTGCTAAAAATTTGAAGTCATTTTTGAGTAACAGTTGTTGTTTTGGCCATAACTTGGTCATACGGACTCAAAAGTGTGAATACCATATATTGTTGGAAAGCTAATCCTGAGGCGCATCTTTCTAATGATCTAGATTTTTTAGATTATTTCACATTTTGCGTACAAGGATATCAAATTCAAAGCTTAATTTTGCACTCTCATAGGTGTAGAATGTGCATACAAATTCCATTTTTTGCAAATGAATAGGCGATGGAAAGGTGGCAGAAAGACCTTTCTAGATTTCTAGACCATTTCATCAAATTTTGATTCCAATTTTCATCCAGCTAATCTTAAGTTTTCTCCATCTTTCCTCTTTCTGGTTCTTAAAGCTTGTATGAGGGGTTTCTTTATTGTATTGTGTTGAGTATTCATAGCTAAAAATTTGGTCATTTCCAAATCTGAAAAAAGTGGTCTCAAATCGAAGGGCTCATTAAGACAAACACAACACAACTTGAATTGTGAGAAATGGAGTCAGTTTTCTCAAGATATAGATGATCAAAGTTTGGTCAAAGCAGGGAAGTCAATTGAGTGTTTGTAGCTAAAAATTTGGCTATTTCCAAATCTAGCAAACATTATCTTGAATCAAAGGCCTCATCTAGACAAACATGATACAACTTGAATGAGAAAAAATAGAGTATGTCTGATCAAGAAACATAAGGTCAAAGTCTAGTCAAAGAAGGGAGGGAAGTTACATGTTTGTAGGTAAAAATTTGGTCATTTCCAAATCTGGCGAAAGTGGCCTCAAATTGAAGGTCTCATCAAGATGCACAAAACACAACATGAATCAAAAAAATTAGAGTCTGTTTGCTTAACATACAAACAGTAAAATTTTTCTCAAATCAAGGAAGTTGGTTGAGTATTTGTAGCTGAAAATTTGGTCATTTCCAAATCTGGCAAATGAAATTGTACGTACTGTAACAACAAATTAAATAAAAGTCATAACTTCATGTATTTCCTTGTGTTCTTTACATGTTTCATTGACTAGTTTGGCTATTTAATCATTTTGGATGAAGTAGGAATTGAGAAATATTTGTTTTGGAGGAACTTGAATGAGTTTTTAGTTCCATTTTATCATATTTACCTTCACATTGCTTACTGTTACAAGAAATTGCATTGTTTTCCTTGTTTTGAGGGGGTTTTGGAGAATGTGGATCCATTTCATGAATTTTTAATTATTTTTTCTCATTATATGGATCCCATGTAACATATATTTTATTTTAATAACACTTGAATATTAAGGAAACTAATTAACAGGGTGTACACTGTGAGTTGGGAAAAGAGTACATGAAATAGGTGCCAAGGGTATAGCAGCAGGAGATCTGTGCAAACAAGGTAGTAATTTTATGATTTCAAGTTACTAATATGATCATGGAGAAGGTGTAGGAACTTGGAATGAGTTTCAAAAGTGAAGGGAAGAGCCTTAACTAGAAAGTTCTAGTTTTTAGGCTTGTTACAAGAGGGTTTTGGTGTTTTTCTATCAAATGAAGCCATAGGAATAAATAACCTTGAAAAACCTTTTATTTTCACTAAAACACAAGACTTATGAGATTTTTTAGGTTTGCGGATAATTTAACTCATACTTTCTTTGCAAAAGTGGGCTAATTTGCCCTTAAAAAGAGTCAAATATCCATCTTTCGTATAGTTGGCCCAAAGTGACCCTAGTTGGTTTTGGGGTATGTTGTAGGTTTCCATAAAGGGTGTTTTAATACCTCATTTATCTGGTTGATGTTTTGGAGAGTTTGGGAGAAAACTAAAGAAAACAATCTATCAAGGCATGATTGGCTAGTTGACCACTAGGAAGGATATAAGTTGGGTTTGAGGCATAGTGAATGAGTGGGACTCAGAGAACAATTGATTTAAATTGATTTGGATTGAAAAAATTAATTGAAGGCCTTAGGATCAATAGACTAAGGTGGATTTGATTTTGGACTATTTTGGAGCCTTAAGGTGCACTACGAACACTAGTGAGCACAAGGAGTTGAGACATTCTACAAACCTATTTGACCAAAGTCACTTATTACCCCAAGCCTTTGCACCAATCAAAATTTAAGACATGAGAGAATCAAATTTCGTTAGTAGTTTCAAAATAATATCTTTGATAAAATGATTATCACTTGCACATGCACACAAAAAGAAAAAGTTTAGCCCCAAAAATAGAAATGAAAAGAAGTAAACCATGCTAAAAATCAATGAGATTTCCAAAAATGCAAGGATTTTCAAAAAACTCCTTAATTGTGCCTTAGGGACCCATTTTATAAAAACAAACCAGTTTTTAAAGATCTTTTTTTTGGCAATTATTGCTAATCAAAATCAAAATCATTAGTAGGCCCCCTATAGAATTTGAAGACATTTTCAAAAATGTAACTTTTGAAAAACATATTGTTGATTTGTGCCCATAAATTTTTTTTATGATATATTTAAAAACAAAAATATTTCAAAAAATCTAAATTTTGGACTGTAGGCTCCTTATATCAACGCAAACCTGTAAAAAAATAATTCATAGAACAATTCCTTAATTAGTACCCTAGGGACCCATTTTATCAGAACAAACTAGTTTTCAAAGATCTTTTTTTTTTCAAATATTGATCATCAAAATTAAAATCACAGAGAATAGACTCCCTGTAGAATTTCAAGACCTTTTCAAAAATGTAACTTTTTCAAAAAAAAATGTTGATTTGTGCCCATAAATGTTTTTTTATGAAGTATAAAAAAAAAAAAAACTAAATTTTGGACTATAGGCTCCTTATATCAGCGCCAACCTGCAAAAAAAATCATGGAAAAATTCTAAGTTGTTTGAAAGATATGACTAAATCTTTGAAAATCCTACAATTTGGTCCCACTGAGGCTGTCAGATGTAGATGAGAGAAATGGATGACCTATCTTTTTAGATATTATTAACATCCAACAATGGAATACATGCAAAAAACACACTCATGCAAAACAAAATCTGTAATCTAACCCACACATGCATGCAAACATAATTATGATTCTATTACCTTCCCATTTTTCAAGGTTTTGTGAGTTCACATTGGGTTCACCATTTGTAATTGGGGTAATTCGATAATTGTAGGCATGCAATAACAATAAGATCTCAACCACAAGAAGATCATTATTAGTAGTTAGTATCCCAATATAAAAAGAGGAAATGAAAACAACAAGCATTAACAATCAATAACATGAAACCATTTTCAAAACACATGAATATGCAAACCAGTAATGTTCATTTGGTGGTCTCCTTCTTATTGCATTGTGGGCTCTCAAAATGAGTGCTCGAGGTGTGCTAGTATAAGAATTCAAAGCACAATTATGGTTTTCAAAATAAGAGAATTAGCTCTTTATTCATAAAAATTTTAGAGGTTTCAATCAGGATTCCACGATTAGTGGGACTGATTATCTGTGAATGAAGAGAGTTTAGACTAATTGGGAGATCAACTTACTTGATATCCTTGTCAACAGGACGGATTGATTTGTTAAGAGGATAGATTGAAGAGTTGACTGAATTGATTGAAGAGAAGATTGATTAGATAGATTTGAAGACTAGAGAGATTAAATAGATAATTGATTTGATTGACCAGTCAGGAGAGAGAATTGTGGAGTGAGAAAGTGTGATTGAGAAGTTAACTGAAACTTAGTGTTAGCCAGAATTGGAAGAATAAATATGATTAAATAAATAAAAGAATTTATTTATTTGAGCATGGGGAAATATAAATTAATAATTAAAGTTATATATTTATGAGAGGAATAATTAGTTTAATTAAATAAATATCATTTATTTAATTACGGGTAGGAATATGATTTATGTAATTATTATATGTGTATATTATTGAATAAAAAACATGGGAGTGAAAGTTCACAGGGCTGATCTACCCTTCGATGAAGACTCTTGTGGTTCAGATGTGGGCTCTGATGCATTTGGGTTGTTCTATCAACCTCAGTGGGTCTTTTTTGATGGACAGTGGTGTGATTTTGGCATTCAATCTAAATATTTTCATGGTTTTTCTGCACAAGATGCTTGCTCTGATGTTTTTCCTAACCCTCAATGGTTTTTTTGGACTTTTGATGGTAGGATATCTCTCATTCGCATGCGGCTATGCAGAGTTGCTTCCTTCTGGTCACAATGAGGGTTGATAGGAAATGAGTTGGGACTGAGAGGAAGGTTTTTAATAAACGTTGCCCTGCCAATATTTTTCGTGGTCATCAGGATTTTTTACCTATTAAGGAGTGGGTTGGTTCTAGTAAAAATCCTTTGACATCTTATAATATGAATGGGTGTTATTCTAATAATGATTCTTAACTCAAACCCTTTGTTACATCTTCTAATGATCTAATAATTTCACATAGAAATGCTGGAAGTAATGGGTTCTTATCTAGATCTGAGAAAGGAAAAGACCCACTAATTATGTCTGCTACTAGTAGTGATCTTAGAGAGGATTTGACTATCATGACTAAAAATTTTGTTGGTACTCATACTAATGATGGGGCTTCAAATCTAGTTGGACATTCCAATGATGTGTCGAAAACTAAAAATGTATAGGTTCCTATTCCCCACATCATTATTGAATATTCTCCTGATCTATGGTGTGGTATAGATCTGACTATGAGGGGAGTAATCATTGAAGTATGGGTTAAGTCCACTCCTCTTTCAAAGTTACTCAAATTTCTTAAGTTAAAAAAAAAATAGAATCATGTATTTTCAGAGTTATCAATCAGACCTCCAACTACAATTTATCAATCAAACCTCCAAACAAGGGCTGCTAAAGATAAAAGAAATATCCAATTTGAGTATGTTGTAGGTATGAATTCTCTTAATAAAAATACTCAGGATAGGAGGGGAAGTGAGGCTTCCCCTCTGGAGCAATGAGAATTCTCTCTTGGAAGGTTAGGGGCTTAAATGACCCTAACAAAAAGTGGCTCATTAAGAGCCAACTTATTAATTCTAATTCTGATATTCCAATGTTACCAGAATCTAAACTTTATGATTTAGCTGCTTCAAATCTATTTGCCTCTTTGAATTTGAGAAACCTTTGGGCTTCCCATTCTGATGGTTCCTTAGGGAGTCTTATGGTCCTATGGGATCTATAAAAGGTGTCTATTGAACAAATATCCATGGGAAAATATTGGATGCTCTCATTGGTTGAGAGTTTTTGTTCTCCATTATCTTTTTGGTTATTCAATATCTATGGTCCTATTACAATTATTGAGAAGAAAAAGTTATGGGCTCTTCTTGGTGTTTTGATGCAGGAACTTTAGGGGTAATTACTCATTTTGGGGGGAGATTTTAATGTTGTTCTAAATAATGATAATAAGTGTGGGGGATCCTTCCCTCCCCTAAGGTAATGATGTATTTTAATCAGTTCATTATTGATAATAATCTTCTTGATGTCTCTCCCAAAGTGGGTAAGTTCACTTAGATGAATCGTCTGGCTAATTTTTGAAATATTGCAGAACATCTTGATCACTTTCTTATTGTTGATCAATGGCTATATTCTGATAAGGACTATCATTTTTTTTATTCTACCTTTCTTGGGGTTTGATCACTTTCCAATATTATTGCATATTTGGGAATCTTCCTCTCATCGTAGAGGCACATTTAGATTTGAACCAATGTGGTTCAAAGATTGAAATTTTATTAATTTTCTGAAGTACTGGTGGGATAACTCTCCATACATGTAAGGAACCCATCTATTTAGGTTGGTCAACAAATTGTAAGTACTTAAAGGTAAGATTAAAAATTGGAATGTCCATCATTTTAAAAATATTTTCCATGATAAAATTAGATTACAATATAAAATTTCTGTTCTCAATGATCTCATCATTCAATATGGCATGAATGTATGGTCTTTTTCACAAGAGAATGAACTCCAACTTACTCTAGAAGAAGTGATTCTTAGAGAAGAGATTTACTGGAAACAAAAATCCCATGAAACTTGGCTTGCAGATGGTGATAGGGATACTAAATTTTTACATGCCTTAACTAAATTGAAATGTATTAGAAATAAAATCATTTGCATTGAGTCATCTGATTGGAAATTGGAATATGGGAATGATATTTTTGTTGAAGGTATTTCTTTCTTTTCAAATCTGTCGCCCAAGCACAAAACTCATTGTTCTAACACTTTTCTAGATTCTATTCCACAATGTGTTTCTGAGGCAGATAATACTATTTTTATGTCTCTTATTTTGAATGAGCTCAAAGCGATTATCTTTTCCATAGCCTTGGATAAATCTCTAGGGCTTGATGGATTTACTACGTTATTTTTTCATAAATGTTGGTATTTTATTAGAAATGATATATTATTAGCTTTAGAAGAAGCTGAATCCATAAGACTATGTTGAAAGAGCTCAATTATACTTGGATTACTCTTATTCTAAAAAAAGATAATCCTGCATCCTTTGCATACTTTGTCCTATTTCACTTTTCAATTCCTTGTATAAGATCTTCACAAAGGCCATCTTAGTTTGGTTGGCAAAAATCCTTCCTAATATCATCTCTAAGGAGAGAGGGGGCTTCATTCTAGGTAGAGAAACTCCAGAATGATCCATCTTGGCGCATGAGATTTTACATTCCATCCGGTTACATAATAAATTTGCCATGGTCTTTAAATTAGATATGAGGAAGGCATATGATCGTGTTGATTGGGATTTCTTGATCATGGTTCTCAGAAAATTTGGTTTTCATACAAATTGGGTAAAATGGATTTTTGCTTGCATATCTTCCCCTTCATTTTATGTCATTATAAATGGGTCTCCTAGAGGATTCTTTTCATCATATAGGGGTATTTAGTAGGGGTATCCCCTTTCCCCTTTTCTATTTATTTTAATGGTTGAGGGGCTTACCAAATCCATATGTCATGCTCGACAAGTGGGAGTTTGGAACAGTATTTATTTGTATGATGGGAATGATTCTTATACACATAACTTATTTGTTGATGATACTCTTCTCTTTGGAGAAGCTACCATTACAGAAGCTCACTTTATTAATCAAGACATTGATGAATATTATGTGGCATCTTGTCAAATAATTTAATCATACTAAGTTTAAGATCTTTTTAAATGTCTCACCATTTGTTCAACAAAGTATACTGATATTTTGGCTTTTTCTTGGGGGAATTTCCTTGTCGATGTCTTGGGGTCCCTTTTTATTGTGTATCAGAAAAACATCAATTCTAGGATTAAATTATTCCTCAATTACTCAAAAACTTCTTTCCTGGAAACATAAGTGGCTTACCTTATCTATGAAATTACTCATGATTAAATCAGTTTTAAATTTCATTCCCATTTATTTAATCTCTATATTAAACATGCTCAATTTTTCAACTCAAGAACTTCAATCCATTTTGAGGGAATTCCTTTGGGGTGACAACTTATCTCAAAATTTGTTTCCCTTACTTTCCTGTCATAAGGTATGCACTCCTAAATCTATCCAAGGTGCAGGCATTAGGGACCTATCTCTTCAAAACAAAGCACTAGGTGCTAAGATTTTATGGAAATTATATCGCAATCCAGATTCCAAGTGGGATAAACTTTTGAGAACTAAATACCTTGATTCTGATTATCAGTAAAGTATCTTTACAACTTTGTCTCTATGTCGCAGGTCTACTATGTGGAATTTCATGTGCTCCTGTCGAGATCTTATTCTTCCTTCCTCGTCTTGGCTAATTCATAATGGAGGAAAGGCCCACTTCTGGGAGGATTCTTGGAATGGGTACAAACCCCTTTTCCATGTACATGATTGGTATCCTTTAGATATCCATTTGAAAGTTGTATGGGGAAATCAATTTTGTCATTATTTAGACGTTTAGGATGGTGTTACTATTTGGAAAGATCTTTCTAGTTTTAATGATGGTTCAGGTTGCGAATTACAATTGTATAAGGATTTAAGCTCTAGGGTTGTTATCTTCTCTCCCCAAGATGATGAACTTATTTGGTTGGGATCTCCTTCTGGTCAATACACTATAAAGGCTAGTTATGATTCAAATTTTCTTGATCACACATCTGACTCGTGGCTTGCTAGATTATTACGGGGGCTTATTTGTCTCCCCAAGGTGGGTGTTTTCTCTTGGTTGGTCATCCAGGATAGGTTTCTTACTGGTATAAGGATTTATAGATTGAGGATTACTCTTGTCTTTCCCTATACTCTTTGTGGTTATTTCATGGAAACTTTAGATTATTTATTTATCCATTGTTCTTTTGGTTTGGATTGCTAGTATTGGATTCTTTGTAGGTTGGGCTGATCTACAACCATTGGCCCCACTTGTTGGTTGTATTCCAGGTTTTTCCTTCTTTTTCCTCTATTCTGTGGTCTTCCCTCTCCAGGTTTTCATATTTTCATGTCTTTCAACCTAAAACCTGTGAAAATGTTCAAAGTCTTAAACCCTAGCTTATTCAATGTTCAAATTTGAATAAAACCCTAAGGCGTTTATATGGCAGTTGTTGTTGACAGACAATGAGCATTTTGCGCCACATAAGAAGGGGACTTTGACCCCCAGGCAGTTTAAGATTTCTAACTTTACAATTGGAAAGGGTGTCATTGATGTAGTAGGTCAATGGTTGGAAAAATACAAGATGGGGGCAGTCCCTTATAGATACATTGATCCAGAAGGTTTTATGGCGGGGGTAAGGAGATTGTATACTCCTACAATCCCTAATACAAATGTCCATTGTGAGTGCATAGAAGAAGATGCAACAAGGAATATCTTGGAT
>MU223206.1:4128694-4153359 GCA_018584345.1 Thuja plicata | reverse complement strand
GAATGTCTCTCCTTTATTGCAATGAAAGAAAAATGTTTATTATGCTAAGTTGAAATGTGATTTGTAATGAATAGTTATTCAATGTGTAGGAAGGAGAAATGGAATTAGTATATAAAGTAAGGAATATAATTGTAAATGAAATGTTATTTTCTTACCCTATCTCTTAAGTTCTAAATGTGAAAGTAAAGAAAGGAAATGAAATTCAATTTGGATAAGTAATGTAAATATGTTAGTAAATGAAATTCATTAAGGGAACCTTAAGGAATGTAAATGTGGAGTAGTAATGATGTAATGTTAAAAAAAAAATTTAGTTGCAATTTTGGTCATAAGACCTGATTCCTTATGGGTTCCCTGGCGGGGACATTACAAAGAGTTCCTGTCTTGGTTCTTAGATGAGGTTTTACCAAATCTAACAGTATTGCCTTCCCATCATGTGAGAAAATAGGGAGAAGACTGTCTAATGTTTATTCTATAATCCTCATATCTTCCTATATTTCTTGTCTTTTCAATAAGTCTATTATGTTCCATACTTTGTCAAGAATGACTGTCTTGAGTTCCAAAACTAACCTTTTAAACTTGATCATATGAGAGATAATCATAGAATGTATTTCTGACTTGTCTGTCTCTTGGTACTTGTCATAGACATTTTTAATTGAGTCTAGTCTTCCTTCATTAATGATTTTGTTCCTTAAGACTTCAAGACTAGGTATAAATCCTACCTCGGGAGGATCTTGAGTATTCTTCACTTTGCTTCATGTTGTCCTTGAACATGGGTGGCTTGTGGGAACTTGCTTCCTTCTTCTATTCAATTTTCTTGGTACCAAAGGTGGAGAGGATTCCAGGTCAATAGTAGTTGAGGGCGCAAATGTATCTTCATCAGAATTCTTATTTTTCTTCTTTTGGATGTCGTCTGATTTCTCTATTTTGACCTCTGCAGGTGTTTTCTTTAGTTCTCTTGCAATTTTAGCTTCCCTAGCTTTATCTAGGTCTTCTTGTGTGACACCATGATCTTTTAGGATGTTAGATGTAATCCTTGATGCCTTCCTCATATTTTCTACACTGTATAATACTGAATCAACTTGATTTGTCTTCTCTCTATATGTGCCCCATCTAGGATCTTTTGGATCCTTAGGCGTAGATAAGAGAACTTGTACATAACCTTCCAAAATATGTTCTTCTACTTCATAACCAAATGTGTGAATCCATTTGGTTCTTGTCTCAACTGCTTCCATGCAAGTACAGTCTATTTCCACCATGAAGCATATGGTGTCCTTGTATTTTTCAACTACCTTCTCCGGTATTCTAAACCTTTTCTGCATCTTGATCCTGAATTTCTTGATCTCCATATCCATAGAGTCCTTTACACTACTTTATGATGTAGCTTTTAATGAAATTTTAGACATAGTAGGTTTTCTCCTGTCTAGGTACAGATTAGAGACCTTACCAACAATGTGGAAGTATAAGTAGATAATCAATGAGCCAAATATGAATATTTATCTCCTGTCATTCTTGATAGCTCTAATGTTCTCAATTAGTTGTGCGTGCAATATCTCACACAGATTGTATTGTGTGTTATCTATTGCCATCCTTATTGCTTCCAGAACTATAGCTGCGGATACACTATTTAGTCTACTTGCATGCTGAAAGTTGTAACCAACTATCATGGTGATAAGTTTAATGTCTTCTTCCACAATGGAATCAATAGTCATCCCGTGCCTATCGCTTCTAGATAAGCATGCCTGCTCAACCTATTTCTTTACATCCTTTCCAGTAGGAAGAATAGGTCCAACCTTAGGGAGTCTAGTCATCTCATGAATGAGGTCAGCAGTAATGTGGATAGCAACTTCACCAATCTAAAATAGATCATCATGAATCCTACTGAGTAGAATTTTAACCCATTCTGGTTCATAGAACTCGTGCGCATTTTTATACTCAAAAATAGAGTTATCAGTGAGATGTGAGTATTCATTCTTGAATGAGTAATCTGGTTTCATCATTGATGCCATGAGCATGGTTGTGTTGTTTTCACCCACAGACTCCTTCTTATAGTAGATGTAAGTGTGTATGTCCTCTACATGCATGACTCCTAATGGATTCTTGGAGAATTCCCCTTCTACATCATCTAGCACTTACTTGAATGATGCTTTTTAAACACGAATATTTTCCTTTCAGTGATGTGAAAGACTACAGGGGTTGCCATACTTACTTGTTGATTTCTTAAGTAGGGTTTTTATGGAGTTCTAAAATGATGCATCCATGCTAGGGTTCTATTTCAACTTCAGCTTGTTTTTCTAACTAATCAATGGTTATCCTTCAACACTTCAATGCTAACTCCTCCTGTGCTCTCTGAATTCTCAATCTTGAATGAAAAGTGGAGATATAAGATCTTTTACTAACTTATATATAAGCTAATGCATTTAATGCTTGTTTTCGTAACTCATTTTACATTGAGAATTTCAATCTTTGATTTTTTCAAAGTACAAGTTGTGTGTCCATTTGTACTATCTCAACTTGTGACCAGATACATGAATCCATAGGTGCATACTTAGAGGTGAGTATACCAGCTACGTAGGGGTTTAGAGCTTGAATAGATCCCCCTATGACCATGAGGGTCATCTAACCAGAAGTAGAAGTTGTGTCTACTAAGGATGCATCTACTACCTTGTTAACATCATCATCTTTCTTTACTTCAACCCATATTTTACCTGAATCTTCTATAGCTTTTACAAACTTGACTTCTCCAGATTCTTCAAATAATGATCCTTTAGGCTTTTCTTGTCTGTGTTCTGGATCTGCAAAACCTTGAGATATGTCCAGCTTTATTACATGAGTCACAAATGATTGGAGGTCTATTGATATTGTTTACCATGATACACTACTTGGCTGATTGTCCATTATAGTTACATATCAGACATGCAATGTTCTGATAGTTTTTCTGAGGTTGATTTCTCTGATTGTATTGAGTCAGGATACTTTGGTTTTGTTGTGATTGATTTCTATGACTAGTTCTGCAATGTATAGCCCTATGACCAAATTTATTACAAGAGTAACAATAACCATTGAAGGGTGTTACCTCTTTACAATCTCTTGCCAAATGTCCATGCTTGTTACAGGCATAACAAGTTATGTTAACTATCTTGTGTTCATCTTTAGATGATTCTACTCTAGCTTCTATTAGATTCTCAATAGCCTTTACTTCTGTAAAGTTTTCTTGTACTTTCTTGTATTGTATTGGTTTCACTTTGTGCTACACTGTATCCAACACTAGTAGTATCTCCTCTTAACTTTTGTGCATAGATTTGTGATTGAATTAGATCAGAACTTGTGTGTAGTTTTTCAATATGATTCTTTGCTTCTGTCAATTCAGATTCTATCTTTTTCTTGATGTTTTCCAACTCCAAGATCTTCATATTTTCTTGAATAAGTTATTCATCTAATTTCTTACTTTCTTTGGTCTTTTCTTCAATAGTTGTTAGGCTATCTGTTAACTGTTCATTTAGATCTTCAATCTTGTCCTTTAGAGACATGTTTTCTTCATTCATCTTTTTGACCATTTTTCCCAAATCATTTGTAGAGCAATCTTTCAGATATTTTCTTATTTTTTTGATAAGCATTTGGGAGCCATCAACTTTTAGTTTAAGTTCTTCATTTTCTTTTTCAAATTTGTCAAGACCATCAAGGGCTGCTTCAAGATTATTTTTTAGATGTTTCACTTTTGCTAAATCCATGATCTCCTCAAGTGGTTAAACTTTCTTTCAGAGGACCAGAGCTCTGATACCAATTGTTAGAAACACTGAGAAGGGGGGGTGAATCAGTGTTTGTCAATTAACTTTATTTCAGCAATTTGAAACTTAAATCAAATAGATAACAAATGAAACATAACACATAACACAAGATATGTTTATGGGGAAACCTTGATCAGAGGAAAATGCCAGTGGGAATTAGTACCCACAAATGATTTTACTAGTCTTATGAACTTGTTAGAGTTCCTTTTCCCTGTTAGGAGCAGTCTTTACAATGCAAGTATAATGAACCTATTAGGAGTCTTTACAAAAAACTTGTTAAAGGTGAATGGCTCACTACTAGAGCTCACTGCCTAATAGGATGAAGGCTACAACCTTCAGATAATAGATATACACTATATCAAAAGATGAATTATTGTTCTGACACTGTTGACTGATCAGTTCTATTTATGCGCTGATGCTCTAATCCCTCAAAGAGAATTATCTCATACTTATTTGGTGTACTGTGCTTCTGGATATCTTTTCTGCATATTTTCCACTCTTTCCCTTAATACAAAATTGCATGTTTAAGTATATATACATGCCTGAATAGACGTGACCAAAAACAAGACCTTAGTCGGACCAAAATCAACATACACAACGCTTCCAAATGAATTGGCTTAAGCATGTTTACATGAGTGTTAAAGACACAATTACAAACATATTACAAATAGGCGCATGGCCATTACAAAACAAAATATTATACGCTAATAAAAATCTGAAGTCGGCTTCAAGCTTTTTTTTCTGAACTGCTAGTGGCACTTGAACTTGATGTAACTTGTATGTACTATCATATCTTACCATGCGTGTATAGAATAAGAATAGTAACATATCATAGAGTTTATTTATAAAGGCACATAGTATGATGTGATCATACACACATGCATTGGTGCACTGATCAACTGTATATCTTTGTTATGTTTTGTTTTCTATACTTAGCCAAATTTAGTTCTTCAAAGTTGTGAACTTACTTGTCAAAACTTCATATGACTTTGTTGCCATAATGACAACACAAAATTAGTCATATACACCCTGAGTATCAACTTGCCAACTATTTTTTACTTGGATCTTTATCTAGCTCATCTCTTATAAGGATATATAAATTTTAAATGTATACAGGATATGGACTTTGAGCCTTTAATATTTTTGGAAGTTTTGAGATACCTCATTGTTCCTCATAGTCATTGCGTTGTAGCGATTTGGTGGGATTATACTGCTAGGTTATTTGTCATTGGTTATGGGGAAGATATATTGCAATACTTTGGAATTTATGGAGCACCTCATTGGTCCTCATAGCCATTTTGGTGTAACGATTTGGTGGAGTCTATCGGCCAAGATATATGGCAAGGTTTATGGGAAGAATAGTGTGCATTACATATTTTTTTCCCTTACAAAGGGCTCATAGATAAGTATCTTTTACGAAAGGTATAAATTTGATAAGTATCTATTTGATTTGGTTACAGTGGAAGTATAATTTTCTTGTTGCCAAACATCACGACATTATTCTTTGCTATATCACTATGAATTATGCTCTTTAATGATTGTTCCAACCTGCAATTCTAATTATGTGAACAACCAATGTTTCAATATTGATTTTGGATAATAAAAAAAACTATGATAAAGTTGTGTTAAGTCACATGATAAATATCATATGGTGCTCTGTTCGTATGCTCGGATAAGATAGTGATTCCTATGATGCTTTGTTCGTATGTCCTATCTTCAAATTGGGGCCTTGGAATTTACATTTATTTTCTTATACTGGCCTTGCTTGGTATTCAATTTTAATTTGGTTAATGGTATTATATTAGATTTTTTTCACATATATCATGGTCACTAATATTGATCTTGGCAGATTGTTGAGGAAGTGTATATGCAGGTTCTCTGCCTTGATTGTCTCCTAGTTCAAAACAAATGTTACTTCAACTTCTTTTGGGCTTCAAGGGTTGGCCACTATGATCTAATTTTTTCTATTTCTTCTAGGTTTTGTGTTTCAGTTTGTAAATTTGTAATTAATAGTGGTATCCATGTATAGGGGACTAACACTTTCCAAGTTTCTAGATGTTGCGGTTGTTGATGTTGTAATCTATTTCTATTCTGATATTTAATAAGATCTGGGTGAGACTAGAGGTTTTCTTCCCTCCATTCTTTCCTACCGATGCCCACACCAAATGGAGGTGTAAAAAAAAATATTAATAAAATTTATTTCGGCTTCCACCTTTTACTTAAAATAATAATAATAATCATAAAGAGGGAATATTAATTAAATAACATAATTATTTAATTAATTGGAGTGACATAGGGAATAATAAAATAATGTTAATTTCTTGACTATGCAAAAAATCATGAATATGCGAATTATTAAAAATTACACTCCCATCCATCAAAAACCTAAGGATTTTTCAGAGGATGGATGGATAGAAGTTCGCAGTAAATACTCCCGAAGGAACATGAATGATGTTTTATCTATATTTTTTCTCAGTATCCAGTGAAAAGAACATTTTTGCATCCTGCAAATCAAATGAGAACTGTGAATCCTATTAACTCGGGATTTGGTAGCCAAAAAAGCTAAAAATTCTTCAATCAGAAGAAAAGGAAGGCTGGGGAATCTAGGGATGAAAAGAGGAAATACACAAGAAACCCTAATGTTAATCATGTGACCCTAGATCATGGCAACACTTGAAGTACATTGTGGGTTATTCCAATCACTTCCAATATTCCTAGATTTGTAAAAAGGGCAAATACGATCACATTGGAAAATAGGAAAGTGGAGCCCTTGAATCAAGTTTATCCAAGAATTAGAGAAGGGGCCTATCATAATTTAGGGTCTCACATTCATAAATCCAAGCGAAGCATCCCAAAGAAATAAAATTTACCCAAACACAAAACTATTCCCCTATATAGGGGGAAATGGTGAGAAATGCTAAGAGAGAAATCACTCCCCAAGATCCTATGATATACATTAGGAATAGACTCAAGACAATACCCCAAATCAATATTTGATTAATATGACCCAATAGAATAGGATACCAATGAAAAATATAGGGTTTGGGAGGAGAGACTTGAGTGGATTCATTTATATAAATTGAAATATGTAGATTTAAGATAAAAATTATCAAATAGAAATGAATAATGGATAAGGAATGAACAAACCTGAGATTGAATTAAACGATGTTTGAATCTGATAATTGTTGGAAACTAGTGACCTGATACATCTCCGGATATGGGTTCGAGGGTCCTGAAACTAAATCTACAAATTTTTAGATGAGGGGTACAATCAAATTTTGACTACACACCTAGGTAGATAGTCAAATTTTTTCTGTGTACCTAGGTCTTAACACCTGGAAATTCTAAGAGAGGGATATTGATGCTAGTTCGAGGGTTTTACCTTCACTATCAATCTAGTGAATACTTGCTTCTGCAAATCTAAAAAGAGATGTGTGTTTTGTAGATATATAGGGGTTTTCCTTAGTCAATCCCCCATTTTGGTGATTCCCACCTTCATGAATATCCATTAGGAAGATGATAATGTGTTGTGATGTGTGACTCTATAGTATGTCTAGAATGCTAAATGATGCAAAAGTAAATGTCTAGTATGCAAGAATCCTATGTGTGATAGAGTGAATCCTAGAATTTAAATGCAAGAAACCATGTCAATATGAAGTATCAAAGCTTAGGTCTAAACATACAAGGAAATCATACCCAACCATCAGAGTAAAAAGTACTCCTAGCCATCTTCATGATCCTTTTGAAACTCCATGATAAGACTTGAAGAGAGATTGCAAATGCTTGAGGACTTGATAGCGATTGATGTAGAGAACTCACACTTCAAAGGGATGTGACCAACTTGAAGCTTCCACCTTGAAATTGATTGTTTTTTAGATTGGGGCTTTAACCTTTATATTTATTTCATCATTCAGTCTCTACAATAAGGTGTGAGGGTAGCTTTTATAATAATCTTGCATCAAAATTAAGTTGGTCAAGATCAGTTCTAGAATAAAACCACAAGTCTCTAATAGGTCTTGCCCTAGATATGGGAACATTCCACTAGGGGTATAATACAATTTTGAATGCACCCCCCAAGTGTGAAGTTGAACTTTGACTACACCCCGCTTAAAATGTTTGCATTTTGATTTGTGGGACATGTCAAGGAGAGATTGCGCAATTCAGGGCATCACCTGATTTTGATGAAAGGTGTGATCTAGTAATGAAATGAGTTTTGTAATTGGAGGAAAATAGGGGAGGATTCTTAGGTATAATATCTTGCCTCAATTTTTCAAACATTAGTGATAATTAGGAAAGATTTAGGGAGATTTAGGGAAGTTTAGGGGACCCATATTTGAATTAGGGACCACCAAGTGTGTTTATGATCCTATAATGCAATCTATTAATGAAAATACATTGAAGTGGGTGGTAAACAATCATTAAATTGTAGATCACATTAGGTGATTATAATTTAGAATGACACATTTATCCCCCACTTTAGTGGTATAAGACACTACATGCATATGCAAGCTAAAGTACAGAAAGAATCAGTGAAATGAAAAAGGATATATCAATATGCCCCTAGCACAAATCCTACAAGAAATAGTTAGTAACTACACCTATAAAATAAGGCATCAGTGAAAAACATAAACCACCTAGACCTTACCAAGGAATGATGAAATTAGTGGGTAGCTATATACCCCCTCTATTTTGGCTTGTTATTTAGGAAGGTGAAACATAGAATCATGTTTGCCACAACAAATTGTTCCTAAATTTTGTTGACAAATTCCTTCCTGGATCATTCCATATATTTCCTAAATGTTCCTAAAACAAATTGGAGGGGTAGGTATCTGGATCATGATTCCAATGCTTAAAACAATATGAAAAATGGAGATACCTAGCTCAAGTTATGAAGAGATGAGTAGAAAGAGGTATAAGGTCTAAAAACAAAATAAAGTAATAAACTAAATTTGACCTAAAAAAATATTTTTAAGTTCAAAAAGTTACCTGACGAAGCTCATTTTAAGATTCATCTTATTGAGTTTCTCTTGTAGAGGAGAAGAATATGTTGAGGAGAAAGAAGGAGATCGATCCCACGAGGATTGAGAGACTGAGGCAGGCAGTTGAGGATGACATGCCACTAGAGGAGGTATGTTCTGATATTTGTGCCTTGTGTTTCTTTGATGCTTTATGTTTTTGTAAGTGACATAGAGAGAGGAGAGAGATAGTTTTTTAAAAATCTATACCATAGAAAAGTTGACTTGTACCACAAAAGTTGACTTATACCTAGAAAGTTGACTTGTACCCTAAAATTTGAATTTTACTATAAAAGTCAACTTGTACCTGGGAAGTTGACTTGTTCTTGGAAAATTAACTTGTACCTATTTGTACAAGTCAACTAGATTTTGATTGAAATCTGCATGATTTGAGGATCTAATGTTGTGTTTGTTATTCTATGACTGCAGGATCTGCTATTTATCTGATAGCATGTCGAGACAAATATCATGACATATATTCATGGATAGGAGAGTCAGTTGCATAGATAGGATAAAGTGTTACTGATATAGGCTGAACTCTACTGGGTATATCACTTATCGCACATGAGATATCACCGGGCCATGTTGATGGCACTTATTCAGAGGTGGGATGAGGATACTTCCAAATTCCATTTACACACAGGTGAGATCACCATTGCATTGGAATATGTATACTGCATCTTACATCTTCATGTCCATGGGAGGACAGTGAGATGTGTAGAGTCACGTCTAGTGGCCAAGATCAATAGAGATCATCTCTACTACCTAGGTCATCCTTCATGGGCTCAGAAGGATCACATTTAGCTAGAGGCTTTGCTACACACTACACTAGGAGTACCTTTGATTCAGAAGGTACTTATGTGCACTGTTGTAGTTATTGTGTCCAGATTGTAGAGGTACCACTTTCCCAGTGATACTTGCACAGATAGCTTGTAGGATGGAGCAGCATCACATTGTGTACTCATGGAGGAGGAGCATGCTCACTCATTTGTATTTCAAGATGGGTAGATATGTACAATTTTAGAGGGAGAGTCTGGTAGTGTGTAAATTGTTACAGGTGTGGATGTTGGAGCATATTACATGCACATATCTAGCAAGATTCCCACTAAAGACAAATGTCATAGATCCACAGACATTTGGCTACCCATTGACTAGGTACTGGTAGTGGGGTGATTTACTATACTAGAGGGTCACCATAGATTGGTTGGAGGCAACCAATATCATCTGGAGACCATATAGAGAGATGTCAGCATGGAGAGAGACAGCCTACTAGCTAAAATGCATTCAGCGGTATAGATTGTTGGAGGGGAGACACAACTATATTGTGGTGCCCTTCTATTATGAAAGGGTTCATAGATAGTTTTACCTTCCATAGGGTTCACCTCATCTAGTGCCCATATTCTTACATAGTCAGAGCTTCATTCTAAGGGTGGGGGTCATACCAAGACCTATAATTGATTACATTGAGCTAACAGATTCAGAAGCAAAGAGTGAGCTGGATGTGGTTGTTGATCCTGCAGTGGGTGATGCAGGAGTGTTGAAAGACTATCTTAGGTACACTAGCATGTATGGTGTCAGGCCTATCTTCTTGAATGCTTACCCTATAGGTGATCCGAGACCATTTTTTGGGTTAGACTAAGGAGTAGCCATGGATTATGAGTATGGAGATGAGGAGGAGGAAGAGGATGAAGAGGAGGAGGAGCCTAGAGCCATGTCTGAGGAGATCCCCATGAGAGAGAATCTTGAGAGGGCTGAACAGGATTATGTCTATGCTATAGCACATGCAAGGAGGCACTCTGCGAGGCTCATATTAGGGAGACCCACTGGAGGAGAGATTGCAAACCAAGAGCATGGGGAGAGTACCATGCCCCTAGCATGTTCGCGGGGTAAGGCCCCACTAGTCCCAAACATCAAGGATCCTGACCTTAAAGCTGGAGATCTAGGTATGATTTTTTTGCAAAAAAGTTAAAAGATATAGAGTATGCTAAGTTACTAATATAGACCACTGCTTTACATTGGGCACAAGTGGGTGGAGACACTTTGTGAGTCAAGTGGTGAGAGGCATGGCCCTTTGTAGCATGTATCACATCTTCCTCATACATTAGGCTGGAGTCACATTGGGATCCCAGGAGTCACAAGGACTTGTTCGAGCCCATAGCAATCAAGATACAGTTGATAAAGGAGGAGCAAGATCAACTACAGCGGGAGTTAGCAGAGAGTTAGTGTGAGATACTTGAGCTATGAGGGGTGATTTGAGGGATGCAGAGCTCTAGGAGTCATTCATGATCCACAACACCCATAGACCACCATCTAGTGTGAAACCTTCCTCTTCTTAGAGCGATCCAGAGGCATCAGGGAGTCACCATCCCATGGATGAGAATTGATTTGTACTGTATTATGATAGATCGCCATAGGGAATATTTTGAAACAATGCCTCCTTATGTATGGACCTGTATATGTTATGTATTTATATGTTTGATGTATATTGTTGTATTTAATTTATTTTATGGTTACATAAAGATTAAATGGACATACATTTTTACTAAACATACATGATTAAATAAGGGAATACATACTTAAGTAGATAAATGAACATGTAATCAATTTAAATTTTTAACCAAATACTAACCTATCTAAAACATTAAGCATGTAGAAGTGTGTTAATATTTGGTAAGTAACAACCTAACCATAGTGATTAACATATTACTAACTTACTCAAGACTAAAATAAAATGAATTTTTGTCAAGAATGAAGCAATTTATGAAAACAATAAGGAAACAACATCGAAAAACTATTAACATAAATGCTTGACACCAAAATATTAACACATAAAATGAAATAAGAAAGATGATAGGGAAGATAAGGTACAAATTAAGCATAGTATATGCAAATGCATAGTATTTATAGGGTCTTTAATAGGTGTTCCCTCCATATAAGCTATTTCATATGCACCAAAACCATAAACTTGTGTTATAATGAATGGGCCAAGCCAATTAAGACTAAATTTTCCACGCTCCTTAGGGAGAACATTTATGTTACATTGATTCTCGTAAAGAAACAAGCCTCCTAGTGAAAAGGATCATTCAATCACTTTATGGTTTTATTGTCTATGCTAGGATTTGTGATATGCCTAATATGCTCGAGGGAATTGATATTGAAGACATATTTTGCCATTAGAATGAAAGGGAAAATAGTTTTTAACTGTCAGTAACACCAACACCAAAAGTCAGGTTTAGTGCAACCTAATAGAAAAGTTCAAGAAAACCTGGCAACACAGTGTAACTCGAAAATGTTACAAGGGACCTGACAGAGTAAACCTGACAACGAAACATGACAAGAAGAGTACAGTGCAACCTGACATAATAGATACCAGAGAAACCCGACAAACTACAGAGCATCCTAAGCACCAGTCTACTAAGAGACAGTTAGAATCCTGAGAAATGTGGATCTGACTTCCACGTCAGATAAAACACTTGTGTTTTATATTTAGATTTTTAATTAGCTTTAAATCCATTTCTTAAGGGACAAGCAATGTAATTGTAATTGTTTTAATCAATATAACTGGTTCAAAAAATGAAAACTAGGAGATCAAGGTCAAGTTGTAAACCTTCTATCATAGTGTTAGCACTCTCAAATTTTGGAGAAATTTGGAGTGACTATACTGAAAATTCCTCTAAGGCAAGATGAATAACCCCTAAAAACTTGCGGAGAATCCTTACTTTGAACACATGCAAAAAGATGCCTGATGATTTTTGTCAAAAACCACTTGGGAGAAATGTTCCTCACCTTTCATTTGGCATATGCAGTGGGTTCCAGCCCTCAGATTTTGGTTTGGACATGTTTTGGAGCTGCCATTCAGAGGTGCTTGTCCAAATCTGCACTTTTTCCAAGTATCAATTTGTTATAACAGGCCTAGTTTGCTTTTGAATACGTTGTATCCTGTTAAGTTTCATGGCCTGCCACTTTGGGATTGTTTAGTGTATATATCAAAGAGTTTATGTTTTAAAGCTCAATCCATTTTGAATTTGTTCGATAGGTCTTCCAATCCCTCAAAGTTGGTCTTCTAGAAATGTCTCATTTCTTTGTTTTGTCCAGATTTTTGAGTAGCCCTGTTTGACCAATTGTAAATTTTGACCTTGTGACCTAATTGAAAACATTCCTTTGGCATAGTATCATAGAGGTCAAATACTTCTTATATCTCTATATTTAGGTCATGACGAATCCATTTGGTCACTTAGCTAATCTCATTCCGTTTGCATTTTCTATCAATTTGTCGAGTGGTCAAATGCATAATTCTGAAGTAGCTTACTTTGAGGTCTTGCAAATGTGTATCTGGATGAATTCCTTGGATAATTGATTTTTCCCTCATATTGTAAACATGGATTTGTACTTACATGGATATTTTCATAATTCTACCAATCTGATTGATCACTTTTCTTTGCCGATTCTAAACTCAATTTCTGCATTTTCACTGTGTTTAATTTCAGGAAAGTTGTAAAGAGATGACTTTGCAGATTAAATCCCAGCTGACCAGCTGACTATCAGAGAAAATCAGTTGAAGATTCATGTTCCCTGTGTGGAAGTGAATCTATTTTGAAAGGATCAGACTCTGGGGGTCTATTTTGATTGGTTTTCAGAAGTCAAAATCCAAGTGCACTTTATGCAGCTTTTACATCTACATTCCTAGAATGTTCTGAGATGCTCATTTTTGACATTTAAAATGTTGAGCACAAATTAAAATTAGAGGGCACCCTTTTGCATGCATACTTGTTATACTTGATTGAATCAATGTGCCAACTAGCAAATTCTTAGGATTGCATTTGATTTTTCTCAGGTGGTCTTGGCAGCTTCCATTATCACAAATTCAGGCAAAGTTTTGATTTCTAGGCAGTTTGTTGATATGACAAGAATCAGGATTGAAGGGTTGCTAGTTGCTTTCCCTAAGTTGGTAGAAAGTGGGAGACATCATACTTATGTTAAAACAAAAAAATTCCGCTATGTATATCAACCAATGGAATCGTTGTATCTATTGCTCATCACCGCCAAGCAGAGCAATATTCTTGAAGATTTAGACACTTTATGGTTTTTATCTAAATTGGTTCCTGAATAATCTCCTAGACCGGATGAAGAAGGAATCTGGAAAATGAAATTTGAGATTATCTTTGCTTTTGATAAAGTTGTTTCACTTGGGCAAAATGAGGGTGTCGCTATTGCACAAGTTAAGCAATAGTATGAGGTGGAGTCTCATGATGAGCGACTTTACAAATTGATCATGCAAAGCAAAGAAAACAAAAAAGGACATTCCCAATATGGAAGCATAAATATTTTAACAAGAATACATTACAAACAAAAGGCACTTGGCATGGATTTTTTTGAAGTAAATGCAAAAGGAAGGTGTTTTGATTACACCTGCATATGGAAATCAGAAGTCTACTCTTTTAGTGGAGTGGGAAGAAGTTTCTAAAAAATTTCATGCAAGAAGCCCAGCACTAATTTGGGGGATATAAAACATTTCAAAATAGAAAGCTTTGAATCCAATGAAAGATTGGCATATCTTAGACAAGGAGGCAGTGCTTTGTTTCATAGATGCCATGCATGGAAGAGAATGCAGTGTTTTAAACAAGAAAAGAATTAAAATTTTCAAAGGTGAATACAAGTGGCAAGTGTCAAAGGGCTGCGCCATGTTCCAGACATTTTGGAGATGTAGTTATAGTTTCAAATACACATGCTTAGTGCATGATGCCAAGGGGAATGTGTTATGCTTGGTTTTAAGGAAGTCTTTCTAGTTTTAAAACAAACCAAATGCAATAGAAATAAAGCCAAACCATGGCTTTTTCCACATTTCCCTCTTCCTGTAAAATTAGTAAATGTCATGAAGAGATGCTTGCAAGCTGTTGAAATAAGGATTGGGCACATGAACTATTTTCAAATGCCAAAGGAATGTGGTCTTATGGGGAGACACGACTGCTGGATAGATTTTGAAGTTGATCTCACAACTTTTGCCAACGTCCAGCCTACATATGATAAGATAGGATTTCACGACCGTTGATAGAAAGAATAGATTTGTTGAGAAGCACATTGAATAGTGATGGATCAAAGTAAGTAGTGAGCGGGATTGGGACATCCATCAAAGTATAACCGAAAAGAAATGCAGTCTCAAAAAATTAACAGTAGGTGTAAACAGATAGTCAACGCAGTAGCTTGAAAGAAGATTTTATTGCATTACCTTTGCAACCTGTGCAACAAATGGAAATTGGTAGAAGGACTATGTTTTAAAACATGGAAAAGAACTTTAAAAAATCAAATCCATAACCTTGCTAATAGGTGTGTTGTGCAATGTTTCAAATAAAAAGGTCGTGCAAGAGATGGGAGAATGTGCATGCTTAAAAAGCTTAAACTATAATATCCCACATTGGTGGGGGGAATGAAATCCATAGCACTAATGTAGTAAAGCACTTAGTATGTAATGTGAAGTAAAACCAAGAGGCCTGGGCAGGCCCCTTGGCTGGATTACTCAGTTGGCGGCGGGCCCATAAATTGTGAAGTAAAATTCATAAGAAGGCTTTAAAATGCAAAGGATTTAGTCCCACATTGATGTCATGGGTGAAATTTACAATGTTTATATACAAGAATGCAAACATAGTAATATGAAGTTGAAGTGGAGGCTATATCCACGCACGCAAGTGACTCATTCCTTGGTTTCTATGCCCAGATCATAGGTAAGAAAATTTTGCATAAATAGCGCCAGATAGAGGTGATGATTTGGTAGACACATGGCGACCATTCGCTCACTCGCGCTGGAAAGAAGAGGTTGCAGAAGTGGCTCATGACTGTGTGACCGAGCTCATTGCAAAGTCGTGCTGGTTTGATGAGGTTCCAAAAATGGCACGTGGGTAAGCAACCAAGTTTGTCGCGTGGTCGCACAGGACCCTATCACTCAGTCCAGGACCTGTCGCTCGGTTGCAGACCCGAGAATGGCGCAGTCGCACATGTTTTCTGAGGTGTTGAAAAAGGCACACGAGTGGGCGACTCATCTTGTCATGCACTCGTGCAAGATTTGCAAGGTGATGAAAAAGTGTTGAGACTGAGCGATTCAACTCGTCATGCACTTGCGCAAGGTAAAATTAGAGCCAGTCAAGGATGCAGAAATGGATTTTCAAAATGAATCAGCGAGTGCCATTTGTCCAATTCTGGTGCACTGTGAGAAAAATGATTAAAATATGCATATTTTTAAATGTCATTTCAATTCAATAGTTTGACTATTGAAAAGATTTCAAAATTATTTAGGAAATGTGCACGAGAGAGAGAGAGAGTTTGTTTGAATGGTTCAGGGGGAAAATTCTTTCAAAAATATTAAGTATCATATACCGTTGGAAAGGTATTGAAGAGAGGATTCTGATTTTATGAGCCTTTTTAGTCCAAATCAAATCAGATTTTGGCAGTTATAGAAAGAACCAGTTGAAGATATTTTTTGGGAGAAGATGGACAGGTGTCGGTGTATTGAATTTGTTTTTCCAATTCCTCTATATCTCAGATTCTTCTCAATTGTTCAGGGATGGTGAAATTAATGCTGCAAGGCAGCTTTCTAATTGTGTATGTCTTGTTTTCGGTTCTTTGTTGTGTAAATGTATTGAATCAGAAGTTTTTTTTAATGAATAGAAAATGGAATCCCTTTCCAGTATTTGTCTGATGTCTTTGTGTTTAATCCTAAATCTTTGTGCATAAATTTGTAAGGCATTTTAGTGCACCAGTTATAAAGTAACTATGAATTTTTGTTTTAGTTTCTTTCAAGGAAGGAGTAAATCTTATAGACAAGTTTAGAGGTTTCAAGGTTGGATATGAATCTGATGTCCAGGTGTTGGAGTAAAAGAATGATTTGCAACGCATTTCATTTGGGTCTTGTATGTTTGGAGTTAGAGGTTTTTTTGTGAATGTATGTTTATATGAATCTTTTTCCCAATACACAAGGCACTAATCTCTACTCCTTTATGCAGTTGTCATCATCAAACCATAAAACCAATTCAATTTACTTTTTTGTTTAGAGAGTTGTAAATGATTGTCAGATTAAGTGTGATGGCCAGGAATCCATCTCATGATTCACTAAAAGAAGTGAATCCAATAGGTACACCCGCTTGAGCCTCTAAGCTCAAAGTGTAGGAGGATTGTTCGATCCTTGTTAATTAGCCTTTTCTTTGACAAGGTCAAGGAAAAATACTAACACATAGAGTTATCATTGTAATAAGTGAAACTCATTTAGGTCAAACTCATTGTATAAATAGATATGTAATTTATCAGAACACATGTGTGTGATGATGATTGTAGCAAGGAGCACATCTATGGATCAGACTAAGAGTTTTATGCAGAAGAACAACAAAAGATGAAATAGGTTATCAAGAACCAGATTCAAGGCTACCGAGCAGAATAGAGGTATTGATATATCACAATAGGTGATATATATACATGTAATCTTTATTGGATCTATAATCAGAAATTGTATATTATATATACTCATGTCACTGAATATATTTTACTACATTCTAACAAGTGTATAAAATAGAAGAAATCCTTGAGAAAGGTGGATTTAACAATCCTTTGTAAATCTCTTAACCAAGTGCACACTAAACAGTGTTGCTAAAGCTCTTAACAGAGAAGACCTTAACCAGTCTCTACATGATACTCCTAACAAGGTAGATCATCATAAGTGATCAAAACTATAATCCTTAACCAGACCCTTCCATTATGTAGATAGTGAAGCTTTGTGGGTTTCATCCCCCCCTTAGGTTTTACCTTCTAACCGGGGTTTTCTGCGTTACCAAATCTCATGTGTCTATACATTTCATGAATATTTTACATGCTGATTGAATTATGAATTGAGATAACATACACAAAGATAGAATAACACAAATGGTTAGTAATACAATGTATTGATTACAAAAGGATTAAGTTTAAGTGATAAAATTTTTGAGGGTAATCATTCACCCCTCCCCTCTCAGTACACACCATTCCTTTATTTCCAACAATTGGTATCAAAGCTAGATCTCTTATTTGGAAAAGTTTAAAGACTTAAGAGAAAAGATCATACAATGGAAAGGTACAAGCTAGACAAGAGTATTGAGAATCAGAAGTTAGAGATACAGATCTTCTATGAGCAATATAAAGAAGCTAGAATCAAGATGAGACAGCTATTGGATGAAAGAAAGATTATGGCATCTCGCTATAATGAAACAAACTATCATGAAGAAGAGATACCTGATTTATTTGAGTCCTCAAGATCTACATCAAGAAACACATCAGATACATATGAAGGAAGCATTACAAGCCTAAATGAAACCAATCAACATTTGGCCAGAGAAGTGAAATCACTGCAAATCAGTCAAGAGACATAGATGGTAAGAATGATTGAGGTTATGAATAATGCTAGACAAGCTGAGAAACACAAAACACTAGCTATTGATGACAGGAGGAAGCTTACTGAAAATCTACAAGAGAAAGATTCAGAAATACAAAGACTTATAAAACAACATCATGAGATCACCAATCAGATTATTCTTATGAGTCAGGAGGAAAACTGAATGAACATAGAACTGAATGGAAAGCTGGAAGTTATTGGTGAGCTAAGAGAAGAAAATGAAAGGCTAAAGCATGAAGTGAGAATTCAGAAATAGCACAATGACATGATCAAGAGAGATGAAGAGAGCACCAAAAGGATGGATGATTTTCTGGATGGACAAAGAAGGGTCAACAAAAATATCAGATTAGGGTATACCGAGAATGGAGAATCACCATACCATGTTTATCCAAAGAATGTCTACACAAATTCAAGACCAAGAAAGAAGTCATGCAATCACTGTGGAAAACCAAGCCACACATCAAATGTTTGTAGAAGAAAAATAAAAGGTATTCCTTAATCCACACCTTCGTTCATAGGAAATTGTTATAAATGTAACAAGAAAGGACATAAAGCATATGAATGTAAATCTGAGGTGAAACAACCAAAGAAGGAAACCTACATGGAAAAATAATGTCCTACTTGAAATATACATGGGCACACATCTCTTGAATATAGGAAGAAGAAAAGGCAAGTATGGAAGCCTAAAGATCAAGAAAATGCTTATCAACCAAAAAGAGTCGGTAACTCATATGTTTGGGATTACAATACATGGGTAAACTACACAACATGTGGAAGATTTGGACACATAGCTGCAAACTATATGAGAAAATGGATGAGAAAGTCTAGGAGCTGGACTAACCCTAGAATGGCATGTTTATATTGTCATACAGTTGGTCATCTTAGCAAGGACTGCAGAGACCGAGTGACAGAGACAAGCACCTTTGCCAATGGAAACACCATTGAAGACATCAGAAAGATGAGAAACAAAATATGGAGGAAAGATACACACACTGATGATGCTGGACCAAGCAACACAATTGGTGACACCTTATCCAATGGATCTGGTGACATGACCACCCCCACCTAAGATGAAAAAGTAAGTATGGAACTGCACTATACTAAGTTATACTTTACATCAATTCCATTATACATAGTTAAAATTCCAAACTAGTATGACTAAATATGCACTATGGTATTACTTTTTATGATTATGTGAATTCAATCTTGTCGTTTAATGCATACCAAAAAGCATTGGTTAACATACAAAAGCTAAGTTGTCAAAGGATAATAAGAATCATCAATGTACATATGAAAACCAAGTTAATCAATGTAACTTGAGACTCATCAATAATCTTGTAAAATGCATTGAAGATTTTGCCACTTCCCGAGCACCATCAGTAAACCTTTGAAAGGTCAAATAAGTTATCACTTACCCTGAGCCAAAAGTTTGTGTGTAACCCGATCAACTCCATCTTTGATACCCGAAAGGTGGGTAGAGGATTAATTGCTCCACTTAGGGCATCGTCTATAAATAGGGTGATGGATGAGCTCATTATTCACAAAGCGATTAAGAAATGGAGCAGAGAAAAGAAGAGCAAAAATAGAGCGACCAAATTGCAGAGCACTCCAAGAAGATTCACGACATTCAGATTCTCAACAACAGTAGCTACAAAAGGTTAAAGTAAGTAACAAGAATCACCAAGCTCACTATTTCATTTTATGGGAAAAGCCCTAAATTTGCAAAATAATGGTAACCACTTCCCATGCAACCAAGATCAAGAATGCTAAGGAGAAAAAGGTTAATCTGATCAAGAACTCCACTTGTGAAGAACCTAAGTATAAAATCTATCTAGAGGTTGCTTTGCAACCTGACAATGCTAGTACATTCTCCTTCATTCTACCTAGGGTTTTATTTATTGAAGATGTTCATTCCTACATACATTGCAAGATTGTCAAGATAGGAGATCTTGAATTTGATCAATATTACAAGAAGATTTGCACAGGCAAAACCATTAAGGAAGAACACAAACACATAGAGGTCAAAGGGATTAATTGTGCCATAAAGTTCTTGAGGGAGTTCAAAACCAAGTGGATTCGAGTAGTGTTGAGTAGAGTACATGATTGAAAGATGTGGCTAGATGAGCCAAAACCAATCACTAGATATGTGATACACGTTGTTACCGGTTATCTTATAACTGACAAGGCCAAGGCTCTCAAACACCCTTCTCAGCCTGAGATAGAGAATATGACAAGTGGATTTTGGGATAACAAAGGATTTAAGGTTAACACCATCACCGATCTAAAACTCAAGTTTGGTGCATGTGTATTAGGATACAAGATATACCAATCTAGCAGGCTAAACAACATAGCATGTGGAGCAGTTGACATTGCTTATAAGATTGTAAAGAAAGGTCTATAATTGGATCTATCTGACCTTCTACTGAAGCAGTTAGATGAAAACATGGGGACAATCAGGTCCACAAAGTCCAATTCATGTAAGTTTGGATCACTCTTAATGTGTACATTTTTCTACTTTCATAACTTCTTTCAATCTATAGGAAATGTCAACTGGGATACCACCCGACTAGTGACCATACAAATCAGTGAATTCATCAAGTCACTAGGTAAAAAATTTGTATCAGTTATGGATGAATACTTCACTGGATTTAAGGAAACAATGTAGAAAATAATGAGAATACCAGAACAAGTAGTAGAAAAGTATAAGACTGACATTTTCTTTATGGTGGACACTGACAACACCTTTATCAAACTAGTTGTACCCAAGACAGCATGGTTAGCACCACTTGACTATGAAGTCAACATAGATCAAGCCGCCAATGCTATTGAAGCATTGATAAATGAACCAGTGGACAAGTCACAACCTAGGTTTAGAACCTATGAGGAAGTCAAGGAAAGAATAAAAATAGGCTTAGTTGTGAAGAAAAATGATAGAAAGAAAGAGAAAATGGTAAAGACACTGAAGAAAAATTTATCGATGAATGATGGAGAGTTTGAACAAAAGGATGACACCGAGGGACAGTCACCCATCGGTGAAGAAGAAAAATTGAGTGACTCAGAATCTACAGAGTCTGATGCACCACCACCACTAGCCAAGAAACCAAGGACCAATGTTGCATCGAGGACTAGAAGTCAGACAAAAAAAGTTGCAACTACATCACTGGTAAAGAAAGGACAAGTGAGGACTTAAAAGAGAAAGCCTCAAACTGGGAAATATGCACTGACAAAAAGAAGAAGAGTCATCAGAACTAAGGAAGACATAAAGGACACTAAATAGGATGAACAGCCTATTAAGAATAAGTTACCTACCACAATTGATGACGTATGTGCAGCTACCATCAAGTCATCTTCAATAACATACCCTAATATTAGTAATGGCTAACACTAGATCCTAAGGATCAAAATAAGTTAGAGGCAAAAATCATTACAACAATGTGCATATTCAAATATGTACCAATACAATTTGAAGGTAAAATGCCTTAAGAACTTTTAGACAGAATTTTAGCAAGTTGGACATTTGCATTACATTTTGAGAAACAAATAAGGGAAATAGCCCTAGTTTATGTTATGCCACCTGAATCTAAGATGGAAGAGATTGAAGAAATTATGAAGCAACAATCCAAAAGGTTCTCACTAAAATTAAGAGCCTACAAAGTGATACAAGGAAATCTAATTGAGCTTGACAGAAAAATTGAAGATGAATGGAGAAAGATACTTGATGTACCTAAAAAGGACCAAGCCATGAGCCACAATTAGCACTTACCAAGAGGCCACAAATGAAGAAGATCAGGCTAAAATGAGCCCCAAACAGATTCTTATAACTGATGGTGAGGATGTAAATGAAGAAGCATTGAACACAACAGCTAATAAGGATATGGACACTGCATATGAAACATGGCACGATAATACTATCATTGACATTACCAGAGAAGATCTTGCATATGACGTATATAAATATGAAGATGTCATTGTTGCCCCAGACCAAACCAAGGAATAGGACACAACAATAGATAATGCTCAAGTAGATACACTGGGAAAAATACCACTATTGATACAAGCTATCAATATTATCTCGAAGAAGGAGAAATCACCTGACAAGGATGCAAGCATACCCGAAGATAAGGGTGCAGAGGAACCAAAAGACACATCTAATGAGCATAATAAAGATGGAGAGAAAAAGGAAACATGAGGAGAACTAAAAGAAAATAAATGTGAAGAAGAAAAACAAAGTGATACCACTCCTAAGGATACCGAAGGATATGCTATAGATAAAGCTAAGGTTGATGTGGAAATTTCCACTCCCAATTGACAGGTAGACACCAAGTAGTAGGATACAGGTTCACATACACCAAAACCTTCACCAAGCACATCAGACCAAGCAAAGGAACTTGCTATGGTACTTCATACAGGTCCCTCCATAACATTTTCCAAGAAGAAGAAGAAGAAGAATCCAATTACATTAGAAGAGATTATTGAGATAGCAGTCTGTGATATGAGGACATTGGATCCAGAGGCACTAACAAACTATGCAGAACTTTTTTGAAGAATATCTGTCCAAGATAAGCTTAAGAAGGAGACAAAGGACACTAAAGTACTTGAGACAACAAGAAATATTCTTCAACAAATAGTACCTGATATAGAAATTGATCAAAATTATTCAATCATTGATCAACTATCCATTCTTACCGATGCAATCCAATCACAGAATGTAGATGCAGAAAAGGCAATTGAAGAACTAGCAGAGAAAAAGTACCAGTATAATTTAACAAAGAAAATCAGACAAGAAGTGGCAAAGAATAAGGTGAAGCTGTCTGAACAAGCAAGTGAGTTAGAACCTATCATTTTAGAATCAATCACCTTAGTTCAAAAGTTAAGAACATTAGAGAAATTTGCAAAGGAGAATAGTGAAAAGATTGCAAAACAAGATGTAGATCTAAATTCTAGTGCTCAAATTCTCTCAACAATAGACAATGCAATACAATTGAATTATGCAAAGGTAATGGAAGCTAAGAAGTTGAGACTTCAAATCTAAGAGGTAGAATCAAAATTTATGGATGAGGTAACCGAGATACAAGCTCTACTCTTACCGAATATGATACTATTGCAGCAACATATGACAATGGCAAGACAATTAATTGCCACCCCAGAGATGTCTGTCACTGACAGCATCTATGATATGAATGCAAGGATCACATTGGAGCACATGGCTCTAGAACACCTTCAGGAGAAATGGGAGAAGATGATGGAGGACATGAACAACTCTCACTCCCACATTTTTGACAAGTTGTAAGTAATTACACCTTTTCCCTTACTATCAAAAAAGGGGGAAAATGATATGATAAAAGGGGATATGAAGGGGAAAATAATATGATACAAGGGGATACACTGGGGAAAATGATATGAATAAAGGAGATGATAAGTGTATAATACATATACTATACAGGCATATACATAGGGGGAATCATAAATGACAAGGTGAACACATGGTGTACATTACTAAACATTTTAGTATTTTGCACATATCAGTTTTTGATACTAATTTCAAAGCGGGAGATTGAAGACATATTTTTTCCATTAATATAAAAGGGAAAATAGTTTTGAACCATCGGTAACACCAACACCAAAGTTCAGGTTTAGTGCAACCCGACAGACAAGTTCAAGCAAACCTGATGACATAGTGCAACCCAAAAATGTTACAAGAGAACTTGATAGATTAATCTGATAGAGCAAACTCAACAGAGGAACCTGACAAGTAGAGTATAGTGCAACCTATGTGTGCTTAAAATTGACCTCTAAATCAGGCACAAACACAACATGGTCATTGCTCAATCATCAAATTTGTAAAAATGAACATGAATTGTCCATCCCATGAATTTGATTGAATTGACCTGTTGCCTCCTATTTAGTTGGGGTTTTTCAATTACTCTCAGAACGAGAGCCAACAACCATGACCATTGCTAAAATCGAGTATTTTAAAGCATTATAAAAATTGAAATTGCAACTATTCTATGTGAGAAATGCCATTACAATCTAAGAATGAAAGTACATATATTAAGCTAAAAACTTGAAAAGATGATATAATTAAGCTATTAGATACATAAGCAAACTACATTAAGATGCAACATGCTATTAATCAAAATGAAATTAAGCTAAATGTGCAATAAAAGCTTGAAATTGAGAGAAAACTAAGATAAGAATAGGCTATAGTTTAGATACTCAAAAATTGCTCATCTCCAAATGAAGGAAAGAAGGTCCATAATATAGAAAATCCTAAAGAGAGGATGAAGAGTTTCTTCGAAAGAAACAGTTGACTCTTCATCTCCATGGAGGAAGATGAGACAAAATATGGAGGAATTATTTAATTAAATGAATGAATTATTGCCACATGGGTGGCTTTTCATTTGGAATTATTAAAGTCAAGTGAGGATAATCCATTCAAATAACTAAATAATATTT
>MU223206.1:4101218-4128644 GCA_018584345.1 Thuja plicata | reverse complement strand
AATTAATTAATCATAGGGATTTTTAGCTAATAAATCTTGAAAATTTAGGAATTAAATATAGTGTAAGATTTATGCAAATTCAGGTTTTCTGCATTTGAGACTAAGTCAATTAAAGACAATTAGGAAGAAGAATTTTCCTAGTACAATAGGACTTTGATGATGAGAAAATGCACCAAAATTGATTAGAATTGGAAGGTGCCAATTTTGGGGTGTTACATTTTTCCCCTCTTTGAATTGATGTGTGAGTAGCATGTTGATTCAAAGAATAGTCTAATGTGACAGATGAATATTTTGGGAGTCTAGGTTAGGTTGCCAAGACACCGATCAGATTGAGAAGAAGAACCCTCTTTAGAATGAAGCATGATTCTCTGAGGTCTAAGTTAGATTGTAAAGACAATGGTCCAAATACCAATTGAGAGAAAATTTAAATCAGGGTTAGATTACCCCAATGTCCACAGATAGCTGATGAAGATTTAGAACTATCTCGAGAATCAGGGTTAGATTGCCCCAATATGAAGGTTAGCCCTCCAAGATCTGGGTTAGGTTGCCCAAATAACAGTCGTAAAGAAATTTTGAGAGCAGTCTTTAGAACAAAGCATGACTTTCAAGAATTAAGGTTAGATTGCCCCAATACCCAATGAGATTTCAAGAATCATCTCCAGAATGAAGTTGGGTCCCCCAATATCTAGGTTAGATTGTCCAGACACTGGTCAGATTGATATCTCTCACAAGACTGTCCCCAGAACGAGGCTCAACCTTCAAGAGTCAAGGTTAGATTGCCTCGATACCTGTCTCAAAAGATAGTCAATAGAGATTTTTAGGACTATCTCCAAAATGAAGCATAATCCTTGAGGATCTGAGTTAGATTGCTCAGATACCTAGAAAGATAGATGACAAGATGTGAGGCATCAAGATGCCCTTACAGATTCAAGATCATGGAATATCCAATTTTGACCATAAGGTAAAAAAAACTAAATATTCCCCAAGTGATGAGATGCCCCTAGCGATGGAGACTTTTGATTCAGATCAGACTGATTCGAGAATGATGTGAAAAGATTCAATGATGCAATCATACTACCCCCTTGGGAGTGAAATTGAAAGATGACACAACAGAAAGATGATCGACAATAAAAGATTGCAGATAGAAGTAAGATCAAAGATCCAGAGGAATTCAGAGATAGATCAAGAGAAGGCAGAATCAATTTAGAGCAATTGGGAGGTCCTGTTGACTAGGTTTGACCATAGTTGACCAATTTTGACCAAAATTGACTAGAGTTGACTTGGATGAAAAGATTGTAAAAGCCAAGAAAATGATGATGAGAGATTATTCTGACAAGAAAGCGATGTCAGAAAGACAACTACACAAGCATCGGAGCACGTCGGTCCCAAAATTTTAAAACACAATTTTGAGCTACTTAGGAATGTCAAATTTCAATTTCGATCACGAAAAATGGATTCAGAACCGGACACTTGTGTAGTCAAGAGGAATCTAGGACAAAAGATGAGAACCTTTGAAGAATGAGAAGACAATGAAGAGAGCACCAAAACTGTCACTATGCAAGCTTAAAATGCGAATGCAAGCCTAAGCTAAATGCAACCCTAGGACTTGATTGTTGGAATCATCACATAATTATCATCATCGAGTGTTTTTGGAACATCAGAGTCAATACAATCCTTACTGGTGCCACTGCAATTATAAGAATATGAATATGACTTTCATCGGATAAAATGTAGGAAATGAACATAAGCACCAGAGCACAAAAGCCAAGATGACCTTAACATTATTTCCAGTTTGATATAGTAAGAGTACACAAGTAAACAAACAGAGCAATAATAGTCAAGGAGATAGTTCCAACCTCCCCTTGGCATACAAATAAACAAGATTGAGGGATGTGAGGCTTTTCCACCTGAATGTAGAATCTCTTATCACATACACCTTGTCTACTTGACGTTGTCAGATCATTGAAACCACACCCACAAGTAGTAGACAAAGAAAATATCAATAAAATTCATGAGAATAGATAGCATACAAAGAAATATTCAATCATAGCTCAGCATGTTTCAAAGTTTACGAATGTGCCTATATTTGGGGTGTTGAAAAACACCGTTGTGCATGTGAGTGCATTGTGTTTGATTGCTATCGAGAGATGTTTAGGTTGCAATGTCCAATGCATGTTGAAAAACACAGATGTGTCCAAAGATAATGTTGAAAAACATTGTTTGATTGGGGTGTTGAGAAACACCAGTTTGTGCCAGTAGATAGTTGTCCTTTAGAACTGATAAGATTATTGACTCGAGTGTAAACCGAAGATGCAATCAAAGTGGGGAGCCATGCCCCCAAGTACTGAATGGATTGATGTCAAATATGCAGATAGTGATTTGATGTGAGAAATCTCAGTAGTACAGTGACAGTAGGCAAACATAGTGAGAACCACTAGTGACTGACGCGAGAGAGATTCTCAAGTATGTGAGATCTGGGCATCAGTAGGCAGACTCAGTAAGAACTACTAGTGACTGATGCAAAGAGGAGAGAGACTCCAAAAGATAGGAAAATTCCCCCTAGATCAAGAAGATTCCCCCAAGTGTGACCAGTTTCAATCCATGTGAAATCGAGAAAAATCTTGAAGATGACTGAGAGAGAATGCATGAGCGAGCAAACTAAAGCAGGAGAGCAACTTCAAGAAAGCCAAGAGATATCGTGATAGATAGGGCATTGCAGAAAAAGAGGTGCATATTTACTAGGTTTTCACCATCTTGGCAAAAATTCTATTTTTTCTACCATGAAGCTTGTTTACCAGGTTTTCATCAATGGCACATTTTTCTCTTTTTCTCAATTTTTTGTATTTTTATTTTTTCAAATTTTTTTTGTATTTTTCATTTTTCAATTTTTTTGTATTTTTTATTTTTCAATTTTTTTGGTATTATCAAGGTGCATGTTTACTAGGTTTTCACCAGGATAATAGATACATCAAAGTGCCTATTTGCCAGGTTTTCACTAAGATGATCATTTTTTCAAGACATTTTGCAATTTTTAGGATTTTTTCATAATAGAGTATGTACATGAGCATTCAGAAGACATCTCAACTGTAGAAATTCTTCAGATGAAGAGCGTTGATAGGCTCTTTGAGTTGTTCCCCCTCTGTGGTAGAAAGCTGGTAAGCACCAGACCCGAATACTGCAGTGATAACATAAGGACCAAGCCAGTTCAGTTCAAATTTTTCTTTCTAGACCCGCTGTTGTTGATTCTTGGGATTCTCTCTCAAGACGAGATCACCTATTTGGAATTCCCTTGGTCTGGCCTTCTTGTTGTAGATTTTAGATATTCTCTTCTGATATGCTCAGAGATGATCGAACGCCACTGTTTGATGTTCGTCCAGTAGTTCAAGCTCTTGTAGTTGAGATATTCTGATATCGTCATCAGTAATGAGGCCCTTCAGAGAGACTCGCAAGGTAGGAATCTCAACCTCAATAGGAAGCACTGCATCTACACCATAAACTAGAGTAAAGGGCATGGCCCCTGTTGGTGTTTGTATACTGGTGTAGTAAGCCCATAAAGCCAGATTAATCTAGAGATGCCAGTCTCATCCAGATTTGTGTACTGTGCAGTTTAAGATTTTGAGAATAGTCTTATTTGAAGCTTCCACCTATCCATTACCCTGGGGATAATAAATAGAAGACCAGTGCTAAATGATTCTAAATTTAGTGCATAATTGTGTCAGATCCTTGTTCTTGAATTGCCCCCCATTTTCAGTGATTACTGATGAGGGGACACCATATCTGCAGATGATGTAGTTCAGTATAAACATGGCCACAGACTTGCCATAAGCTATAATAAGAGGTACTGCCTCAACCCAATTGGTAAAATAGTCTATAGCAGTGATGATGTATTTATGTCCCCTTGAAGAAGACAGATGTATCTGACCCACTACGTCAAAGGCCCATCGTTGAAATGGCCAAAAGCTAACAAGAGGAATGAACTCCTTGGCAGGAGCGTGGATCAGATTTCCATGAAGCTGGCATTGTTTGCAAGATTTAGCAAATTGTCAGACCGTTTGAGTGAGATATACAGATGCCTTCATGCACCTCTATTAATGCATGCTTAGACTCATCAGGTTCTAAACAACTAAGGAGGGGACCATCTAGACCTCGTCTATATAAGTCTTTAGCTACGATGACAAACCGTGAAGCACTACGAATTAAGTGACATTTCTCATTTTGAGTGTAAATGTTAGGAATAATCTAGTCACAAAGGTAGGATTAAATATGATGGTAGCGGGATGAGTCATGTCCAATGACTGAATAGATCATCCAGGATTCAGGGGAATTATAGGCAAGGTGGCATAACATCTCCACTAGGAATTCATGTCTAAAGTCATTTTCTGGCATTTGTAACATGAAAGCTAGAGTAACCATGGCATCGGCCGCTTTATTATCTTCCCTTGAAATTTGCTCGAAAGTAACATGTACAAATTATTTCTTAAGATCATCAACCATATTTTTTATAAGGCATCATTTTTTCATCTTTTGTTTGATAGATGTCATTCACCTGATTAATAACCAACTGTGAATCTCCAAAGACCTTTAGCTCATTGATACGCCATTCAATAGTGATATTTAATCCATTAATAAAAGTTTCATACTCAGCAATGTTATTGGTGCAAGGAAACATGATTTCTTAAGCCTTTGGTAATGATTATCGCTAAGGTGTGATGAACAAGATTCTGGCGCCTGACCCCTGCTAGGTGAATGATTCATCAAAGAACATGGTCCATGACTGATGTGTGAGAAGCATGATGGACTCATTTGGGAACTTGATCCTTAATGGTTGATGGTCTATAATAGGTGCCTCAACCAACTAATCTTTGATTGCTTTCCCTTTGATAGCTTTTCTTTCCACATACTCAATGTCAAATTCACTGAGAAGTATGACCCATTTAGCTAGTCTACCTGTGAGGGTAGCTTTACTGAGTAAGTACTTTAATGGATCAATTTTTAAAATGAGCCTTGTAGTGTGAGCAAGCATGTAGTTTTGTAACTTCTGGGAAGTGAACACCACCGCCAAGTAAGCTTTCTCAATGATAGAATAATTCATTTCATAGGAGACCGATGTTTTGCTGATGTAATAGATTGCTCTTTCTTTATTGTTTTGATCTTCTTAAGCCAATAGAGCACCCAGAGATGTTTCTATAGCTGAGATGTATAAGATTAATGGCTTCCCATGAATAGGAGGCATTAATATATGTGGATTGGCCATATATTGTTTGATTTGTTGAAAACCTTGTTCACATTATTTATTCCATTCATAGGTCACACCTTTATGCAGAGTCTTGGTAAATGGCTATGACTTGTCAGCTAGCTGTGAGATGAAGCACCGGATAGACTGAAGCCAACCTTGAAGACCTCTAATTTGTTTGATATTGTGAGGTGGAGGCATTTCCATGATAGCTTGCACCTTTGTAGGATCCACCTTGATTCCTTTCGCGGAGATAATATAACCAAGCAATTTTCCCGAAGTTACTCCAAATGCACATTTCTTAGGATTAAGACGCAGTCTAAACTTTTCCATATGATCCAATATAGGGCCTAGATCAGTAAGATGTGCTTTCCTATCCATACTTTTATTAAGGGTGTCATCAACATAATCCTCCATTGTCTTGTGCATCATATCATGAAATATGGTAGTGACTGCTCTCTGATACATGGCTCCAGCATTCTTAAGACCAAAAGGCATAACATTCTAGCAGAAAGTACCCCATGCACAAGTGAAAGCGGTATTTTCTTGGTCTTCTAGCACAATTTTGATTTGGTTATAGCCAGAGAAACCATCCATAAGGGAGTACATTTTGTATCCTACTGTCATATCCACAATCATATCAATGTTTGGTAGTGGGAAATCATCTTTCAGACATGCCTTATTTAAGTCCCTAAAGTCTGTGCAGACTCTGATAGATTTGTCATGCTTTGAAACTGGAACTATGTTGGAGATCCATTCTATATAGTCAATTGCTCTGATGAACCCAACTTTCAGGATTTTCTCTAGTTCTTCTTTGACAAGTAGAGCCACATGCGGATGCATTTTTCTAAGTTTTTTCTTGACTAGTTTTACTCCAGGGGCTATTGACAGATGATGCATGATAAGATCAGGATCTACACCAGGCATGTCAGAGTATGTCCATGCAAATTTTATCTTTTTCTCCTTGAAGAAATCTGTGAATTCCTTAAGTTCTTCTGCAGATAATGATTTAGCCACATGAATAATGTGTGGATGTTCTTTTGTACCCAAATTTACCGGCTGAGTTGGATCAATTAGCATCAATGATCGTTCCTAGAAATGACTCAAAAGTGCATCAAGTATCTCATCCTCAAGTGCCTCAGAGAGGTTTTCACCTTTGGATACATCTATTCTTTTTAATTTTTTGGCTCTGACACTGCCACCATGTGGTTTTCACCATCAGAGCGCCTAGTTTTTCTTCTTTTGATTTTATGACTAAGATACTTGATATCAGCCTTGGTCATGTTGACACTTTCTTCACTAGTGGAGGATGTTATGGGTTCAAAAGTGTGAAGGTAATAGACTAGAGAATAGTCATTCTGGAATGTGAGGACTTCATTGGATGAGGAAGGGGAATTCCAATCTATTAGCTTGAGATGTTGGAGTGAGAGAGAAGTGACAGGTTCAAGTGCATTCACGGTATAGTCATCGAAAGCGCTGACTAGTAAGCTGAGACCTAGAGAAATCTCATCCAAAGGTGTGTTCGAATCCTTTTGACTCCTTGTGACCAAAGTAGAAGACATGTTAACATTTATGGACTCAGACTCATTAGACCTTTCACTAGACCCCTCACCTATGTTGAGAAGCTTTTCATAGGATCCTTCTAACAAACTGTCAAACTCATATTCATGAAAATCTTTGTCTGAACTCTGATTGGGATGTTTGCACCATGAAGGTTTGGGAGTTCTTGTGACACCAGCCTATTCTTGTGCCAACTGTTCTTGAAATTTTGGTGGTACTTTTTGCTCACCTTGGAAATCAGGGTCTAGTAACACTTTCCATTGTTCGTAGGTTAATGCATCAAATGGAGTGGTTTTATCAGAATCATTGTCAGTCTCAGCTGTACTGACACGCGATACAAAATTATCTGGCTCAGCAAGGAATGCTACCAGGTCTGGAGGAATGGGATAAGGAAAGCAATCCTCATCAGAGCTATCCTCTGTAGTGTCAACTGTAGCTGTGCCTTCAGGTTCTGGTGGAGGATCCAGTTTTGGCACAAATTTGTTAATCCCTAGATGGAATGGTATCTTCTTGAAGCCTAAACCAGTTGTGTCTTTTGTATTTTGACCCGTAGCTTTAATAGGTTCAACTAACCCATTACCATTCACCCCTATTGGGCCACTCCCTTTGTATCCCAAGTGTTTCATAATTTTAAGACCTTCACTATTGGGATTTAGTTCATGAGCTAGGGAAGTCTATTTAGATATGTCCTTTCCTTTGTAAAGCCAAGCTTTAATAGCTCTTTCCTCATCTTCATCTTCTAGTGGTGTTGAAGCTCGTACAAAGACACCATCATAAACTATTTCAGGAGGAGTGGAATATTTATTGTTCTTAGAAGGTCTCACATAAGAATGAGGAGACGGAGGTAGAGTTTCTAATGATAGCACGGGTTCTATTTGATACCCCCCCATGCCTATGTCTTTGATTTTCAAAGTCTGTTCCATGTCTTTAAGCTTGGCATCACAGAATTCTATGTATTCTCTATTAGTAGGAACAAGACTATCAGTTGACTATGTGAACGCATTACAAGAAGAGCCCATACTAGTAGGAACTATCACTTCTTCACCTTGGAAAGGAAACTTAATGCACTGATGATATGTAGAGGGAACCACTTACATTTCATGGATCCACAATCTTCCCAGCAGGATGTTATAAGTAAGAGGAAGGTCCAGCACCTGACATGTGACATCTCTTTCAACCGGTCCAACCCAAATGGGTAGCACAACTAATCCTTTAGACTTTCTTCCTTCTTCATCATAGGCCTTTATAGTAATCCTCTTGCGGGAATCTATGTGGTCTTCATCATAACCTTGCTGAGTGAGAAAGTGAGCAGAGCAAATTTTGAGGCTAGCACCATTATCAATAAGGACGCGGTGGACTAGTTGTTTGCCAATCATGACCTTTATATGCAAAGGAGCGTTATGCAGGTAGCTAATTGAGTGGTCATCTTCTTTTGAGAAGGAAAAATAATGCAGTGAAGTCAAGTGACCCACCATAGATTGAAACTGATCAAGATTGATTTCTTTGGGGACGTTAGCCTCTGCGAGGGCTTTATCCAGAATCTTCCTATCAGCAGGAGAGATCTTCAACAGCTCAAAGATAGTTATTTGAGGGTTGGTTCTTTGTAGCTGGTCAAGAATGCTATAACTAGTAGTAGGAGGTGTAGGGACCACTTTTGTAGTCTTGTTAGCAAGACCAACAATATTTTTATCCATGGGTTGTTTCGATGCGGATGTAGTAGCAGGAGGGTCAGGACCCTTGAGGGTGATCTTAGCATGGGATCTGGTAACAATGTTCGTGCAATCCTAAGATAATTCATGTTCAGATGAGAGAGACCCAGGGCCCCTCAAGAAAAATAGATTCTTAGGCTTAGGAGCATCCCTGCTCCCCTTGGTAGTAATCACATCATAATATTCCACTTCATCAGGTTCAATCATGTTGATGACATTGTCATTAAGTGGTATGTGCATAGTTAACCTTGGCATTGTTGGTCTTAGTGTTGGAAGACTCACCTTTCTCATGACAAGGAAAGGGATCTTTAAATTCCTGGTGGTCTGAATTCTTATTATGATTCTCCACAACAATAACCTCATTATCAATCAGATCTTGGACTTTATGGCACAATTGAAGACAAGTAGCAGTCTTATGACCCTTGTTTTGGTGATAGTCATAGTATGTGTTTTCATTCCACCAATGGGGTCATGGTTGCAGATCATATGTACACTTTTCCAAAGGAGTGAGAATCTAATTTTGCACTAAAGTCTTGAAAACTACATCAAGCAGTTTTCCCATGGAAGTAAATTCACGATTGGGTCAAGGGGCCCAAGGTTTGTTGCTAGAGAATCTAGAAGGCAGTTGAGTATTTGTTGTAGCCTTTTCAGCAGTTTTGGTTGCTTGTATGCTAGAAGTAAGATTGAAGACTAGTTTTGAAGGAGATGGGGTCACATTTTCAACCACTCCATCATTCACAATGTCTCTATTCTTGTTGACAAACTTCCCTTTATCTTTGTTGGAAGAGGAGGAACCTTGTTTGTTGTCTTTGTATAAGGTCAATTCCCCTTTCTTAACCATAAACACTTCTATCCTCATAACTTGTTTAATCATGCTATCAAAATTAAGGGGACCTTGAAGTTGTACCTAATACCCAAAATCAAGAGTGAGATTTTCCAAGAAGATATTGAGTTTCTCAGATTCAGATATTTTAGGATGATACTTGGTACAAAGATGTCTTCATCTCTAGAGAAATGTCAGGAATGGCTCCCCTTGTCTTTTCTTAAGATTGCAAAGGTCCCTGATGTTGACAGGATGTTGTATGGTGTGAGAATAATGTTGTATAAAAATATTTTCAATCTCATCAAAAGTCTTGATGTCGGTGGCTAGTCGAGAAAACCACTCCATGGCAGGTCCACCCAAACTTAAGGGAAAGAGACACATAAAATAGGTTTGATCATGAATGAACTCCATAGATAGGGCCCCAAATTCTCTCAGATGATCCTGAGGATCAGTGGTACCAAGATACTTATCATACTTAGGGAGTTCCACACCTTTGGGAAAAGGTGGCATATGAAGACTCCTATCAAAAGGAAAAGGACAGATGCTCTCCATCATGAATTGTTGTGCGGGTTTGTCCTTATCCTTCATAAGTTGGCTAATTTGGTTTTACATATCTTGAATTACCTTGTGCAATTTGGTAGTCTCAGTTTCTTCTTCTTTAGCCACAAGTGTTTCCACTTGGAAGTTTGGGGGTAGCTTAACTCCTTGTTTTTCCAAATCTAGAAAATATTTCTCTTTATCTTCTACAAGGAGAATTTCCATAATCTTGATGAGAGCCTTATTAGACTTTGCAACATCTATGTCATTTTGAGTTATCGGCTCATCATCATTACCGAGGATCTCATAAATACTTTGACTCTGATCTTGACTCTGGTCATGTGGAGGAGGGTGATAGTGATGCTGCTCCTCTTGTTGACCTTGATCATTTTGAGACTAGTCATGAACCCCGCTATATTGACCTTGTAGGTAATCGAAAGGAGTTTCCATGTCGTTGATGTGGGATTGTGTCGTGTGCACAACTTCAGTATGAGTGTGAGTGTTGAGCTGAGAATTCATGGTCAATGTAAATTTTGGTAGATCAAAGGGGTTGATAGGATCAAAAGGATTGATATGTTCAAAAGGATCACTAAGGCAGCGAGGATCGTCAATAGGGTCAACCCAAATAGGTAAATTTCTGAAGCTTTGTTGATCTGAAAGAAATGGATTTTGTTGATCTTGAAACAAAGGATTATAGCATAGATGGAACACTGGTTTTTGATTCAGACTGGGATCTATAATAAATGGGGAGGAGAAATGTGAGGATCCCTCTTGACTATAAGATTGAACAATGGGTTCAGAATGACCTTTTCCTTGATTACGAGGTTTACTTCTACCTATTCTGAAACCATGAATGGGAAATATATTGTCGCTTCTAGCCGTAAAAGGCATAGATGAAGATGAAATGAAAGAAAACTTAGGATCCAACTCAGAACTCTATCTCTAGAAATAGAGAAAAGGAGGTAAAGGCTAGAACAGCCAAGATGTGAAATGCACCTGGCACGAATCATCAAGAGTATGGCTAGAACAGCCAAGATGTGACTATCGTGTCACAAGGTACAAAAGCATAGAAAGGTAGGACAGAGACAAAGAGACAAAATGAGTTTGAGCAAGAATCGGTTGGTTTTCAACTCGAGACAATCAGTTTTAGACTGCAGACAATAGGGAAATAGGCAATCAGATCTCAGACAAAAGTCAGATCAAACAAAAAATTCACCAGTCAATGGGAAATAACTCATTGTTTTAGGACACCAGAGAATAGATTCGCGTGAGAAAGTGTTGTTTTGCATGAGGAAACTCGTACCTACCTATGAGAAAATGCAAGCTCGCACGAGGAAGTTCTCAGTTTCTGGAATCTCACGCGAGAAATCTCCAGGTTTTGATAGACCAACTCAATTTTTGAGAAACAAATCAGATTTTGAGACACAGTCAGGACTGCTCTCTGATAGAATTTCCAGATTTGGGATAGTTTTATGATAGTGTATATTAGCAATCTCAGTTTGAATGTGGCAAACAATCGTTAACAAGCACAAAGTTTTGATCAGACAATAGTGATGCAAGAAGTAGTCGCAAATAGTTCTACCAAGGACAAAGCAACTTGGCAGAATCGTGGGAGTCTTTGTTTAATCATGATTGGACAGTTTAAGACTCGAAATAAACACTTAGTTATCCCTACAAAAAAAATGGTAGAGAAGACGAAATTTGTGCCTCACTATCTTATGCGTATGCGTGCACCTCACACAACAGTGTCACCCTCAAGAGACCGACCATTTTTTCAGTGTTTCCAAGGACTTAGCAATATATGTTTAAAGGTTACCCTTAAAGTAGGGGCCAGCGTCATATACCACCTCAAGCATCCAGGTGCATACCTATGTTGAGAATCTAGGGGAGAGATTCTTCCCCCTCCCTGCACACAGATTATGTCTTCTTTTGGAGGTGATCCAGGTAGGCATCTAACTAAGAAAGGTTTTAGTGGGCTTCCATTCACAATAACCTTCAGTGCCCCTGATACAAAGTTGGGGCCTTGTGGCCACACCAACACTTGAAAGTCATACACCCTCGCAAGCAGGGCTAGGAGTGGTGCCGCTCAGTACAACAAGCAAGGCTTTCTCAAGATGATAGTCAGATTCCTGAGAAAGAAGTTACCATGGATTTGGAGTCTTTGGAATCAAAAAAGTAGAATTTATTATAGTGAGGTGGAATCACCACTGATAGGTGTGTACTCACTTGGGTCATTCCCGAAGGTTCAAATTTTGGCAATCCCTTTAAAGGTGATGCAAAACTTGGCTTGGATTCGAGGGTCAGATTTTCTGATTCTCTCAAAGAGAGAAGAGCATACTTCTCTACCTCTTCACCTTACCCAAACATGCAAGGCATATTCATCACCGAGGTAACTCTCCTCCAACCAATTCACAAGCCTTTGGGTTTTTGATCCTCTCAAAGAGATAAGAGCATAATCCCCTAACAAGTGAACATGCTAAAGGTTCGTTGATCTTTCCTTGCTTCCCTAGGTTTCCATCATGCTAGCAACATCTGGGTCTCAGATTCATCCATGGGCATCACTTCCATGTAATGAAGAGCCTATTCCCCTATTTTTCTATCAAGATTCCTAAGAAATTTTAACAAGGCCCTATTTACACTATGTGAAGCAAGCAAAAAAAACAAGCACAGTGTTTTTAGAATAACCTTTGACAATCGTCGTGCAAGCAAACTGTTAGCAAGTTTGTATCTTTGTCAAGTGACCTGCAGCCCACTATTATGTTGTCAGAAAAATCAGAAAGGTAAGAAATAGCAGCATGTTAGAATGATCAGAAAAAATAGAAACTGTACTTGCAAAATAGTGAAACTTTTTTTTTTTTAAATAGCCCTGAGTCTTGCGTGAGGAAGTACAAGACTTCCCAGAAGGAATTGCAAGGCTTCACGCAAGGAAGTGCAAACCTTCGCGTGACCTACTTCGAATTCTCATGCGAGAACCTGTACACAAACAAGTATGGCCATACGGAAGAGCACAGAATTTTATCAGAAAAGCTTTCAAGAGTGAGGCCAGAAATCAATTTTCTACCCCACAGAGGGTGCCAAAATGTGTGTTCTTGAAAGTGACCTCTAAATTAGGCACAAACACAACATGGTCATTGCTCAATCATCAAATTTGCAAAAATGAACATGAATTGTCCATCCCATGAATTTGATTGAATCGACCTGTTGCATCCTATTTAGTTGGGGTTTTTCAATTACTCTCAGAATGAGAGCCAACAACCATGACCATTGCTAAAATGGAGGAATTTAAAGCATTATAAAAACTGAAATTGCAACTATTTTATGTGAGAATTTCCATTACAATCTAAGAATGAAAGTACATATATTAAGCTAAAAACTTGGAAAGATGATAGAATTAAGCTATTAGATACATAAGAAAACTACATTAAGATGAAACATGCTATTAATCTAAATCAAATTAATCTAAATGTGCAATAAAAGCTTGAAAGTTAGACAAGAATTGGCTATAGTTTAGATACTCAAAAATTTCTCATCTCCAAATGAAGGAAAGAAGGTCCATAATATAGAAAAGCCTGAAGAGAGGATGAAGAGATTCTTGGAAAGAAATGGCTGACTCTTCATCTCCATGGAAGAAGATGAGACAAAATATGGAGGAATTATTTAATTAAATGAATGAATTATTGCCACATGGGTGGCTTTTCATTTGGAATTATTAAAGTCAAGTGAGGATAATCCATTCAAATAACTAAATAATATTTAATTCCTTTGATGTGTATTAGCTAAAGGGGGTGGGATTAATTTAATTTAAAAGCACTTAGGACTTTAGAATCAAATTAATTAATCATAGGGATTTTTAGCTAATAAATCTTGAAAATTTAGGAATGAAATATAGTGTAAGATTTATGCAAATTCAGGTTTTCTGCATTTGAGACTAAGTGAATTAAAGACAATTAGGAAGGAGAATTTTCCTAGTACAATAGGACTTTGATGATGAGAAAATGCACCAAAATTAATTAGAATTGTAAGGTGCCAATTTTGGGGTGTTACACAACCTAACAGAATAGATACCATAGCAACCTGACAGACTACAAAGCATCCTGAGAACCAGTCTACCGAGAGATAGTTAGAGTCCCACGAAATGTGGATCTAAATTCCACATCAGATAAAACACTTGTGTTTATATTTAGATTTTTAATTATCTTTAAATCTATTTCTTAAGGGACAAGCAATGTAATTGTAATTGTTTTAATCAGTCTAACTGATTGATAACATGCAAACTAGGAGATCAAGGTCAAGTTGTAAACCTTCGATCATAGATTTATCATTGTAATACATGAAACTCATTTAGGTCAAAATCATTGTATAAATAGATATGTAATCTATCAGAACACATGTGTGTGATGATGATTGTAGCCGAGGAGCACATCTTTGGATCAGACTAAGAGTTTTATGCAGAAGAACAACAAAAGATGAAATAGGTTATCAAGAACCAGATTCAAGGCTACCAAGAAGAAAAGAGGTATTGATCAATCACAATAGGTGATAAATATACATGTAATCTTTATTGGATCTATAATCAGAAATTGTAGATTTCATATACTCAAGTCACTGAATATTTTTTACTACATTCTAACAAGTGTAGCAAAAAGAAGAAATCCTTGAGAAAGGTGGATTTAACAATACTTTGTAATTCTCTTAACCAAGTGCACACTAAATAGTGTTGCTAAATCTCTTAACAGAGAAGACCTTAACCAGTCTCTACATGATACTCCTAAAAGGGTAGATCATCAAAAGTGATCAAAATTGTAATCCTTAACTGGCCCCTTCCATTCTGTGGATAGTGAAGCTTTGTGAGTTTCATCCCCACCATAGTTTTTACCTTCTAACAGGGGTTTTCTACGTTACCAAATCTTGTGTCATGTGTCTATACATTTCATGAATGTTTCTATGAATGTTTTACATGCTAATTGAATTATGAATTGATATAACATACACAAAGATAGAATAGCACAAATGGTTGGTAATAAAATGTATTGATTACAAAAGGATTAAGGTTAATTGATAAAAATTTTGAGGGTACTAATTCACCCCTCCTCTCTCAGTACACACCATTCCATTATTTCCAACAGATATGTTGTTCATCTAACATTTCCAACTCTTGCAAGCATTGTGCGCGTATAGTGTCATTATCCATAATGCCATTAAAGGAAACTTGTAAGGATATAATTTTCAACTCAAGAGGTGTAATGGCTTTGGAACCATAGAATAAATTATAAGGAGTTATTCTTGTTGTAGTATCAATACTTGTTCAATAATCCCATAAAGCATATGTTAGTTGAGTATGTCAATCCTTAGCATGTTTGTTAATAGTTTTGTGAAGAATTTTTTTGATAATTTTATTCGAAGCTTCTTCTTATCCATTAGATTAGGGATATTAACGAGTGGAGAACTTTTGTTTGATATAATATTCATCCAAAAACTTTTTTACTTCCTTTTTTTTGAAAGGAGTACCATTGTTTGATATTATTGCAGATGGAATACTGAATCGAGCAATGATATTTTCTAAGAGGAAAGTACAAATTATATCCATAGTGGTGGTCCTTAGTGGCACTGCTTCTACCCACTTAGTGAAGTAATCTATGGCAGTTATAATATAAGTATACCCTTGAGAAGAGGGAAGGTATATTTTACTAATAAGATCAAGCCCCCAAAGACTAAAATTCCATGATGCTACCTGAGAACAAAGTTCATGTCTGGGGCATGAATATGATATTTGTGATGTTGGCATTGAGGACACTTTTTGACAAAAGAAAAAGAAACCTTTTCCATAGTTTTCCAATAATATCCCATTCTAAGAAGTTTATTAGCCAAATATTTTCCTCCAAAATGACAACCATAAGATCCTGAATGAGCTTCTTGAAGAGCCATTGGAATCTCAGTTTTAGTGAGACAATGAAGAAGGAGAAAATCATAAGAACATCTATAAAGGATATTAGTAAGAATGATGTATCTTGTAGCGAGTTTGTGTATTCAAGCTCTAGTATTTCTTTTTGGTTCTCCAGGGAAGGTACCATCTTGCAAGTAATTGAAGATGTGTGAGAACCATTCATTTGAATGAAGAGTGAGACAATTATCATCCATACTAGGGATTTCAGAAATAGCAGGACTGACAAGATTATGGATAATGAATTTATAGCTATCGATATTATCTTCTAAAGAGATAAGGGAAGCAACGCTAACCATAGCATCAGTGTGTCGATTATCTTTCCTTGGTAAGGAAGAAATGGAATAAGAAGAGGATTTGTTCAAAATATGTAAGGAAAGATCCTGATACTTTATTAATTTATCATTTTTGGTCTATTTTTTTGTACTATTAATTGTGAATCCCCAAAGATATGTATATTATTCATCTTAAAGGACAAAGTCACTTTAAGTCCAGCAATAAGGGATTCATATTCTATAATATTGTTAGTAAAAGGGAAATTAAGATGATAAGATAAGGGTATAGAATTTTTTGAAGGTAATATAATGATAACATTGACGCCAGAGCCAATTTTACATCTAGACCCATAAAAGTATAGTTCCCATGTATCTTCGATATCTACAGGCAAAAAAATTCATCAAAAAAATATGTTGAGGTAGGATTTCTTGTAGGTGAAGGAGCTTTAGATAAATGGTCGGTTAGTGATTATCCATTAATTTATTTTTGAGAAACAAATCTTAGGTCATACTCACTTAACATCATAACCCATTTTGCTAGACGTCCTGAGAGATCAGTTTAGGAGAATAAGTATTTAAGGGGATCAAATTTGACAATGACATTAATCTCAGCATTTAGAAGATTATGCATGAGTTTTTGTAAAGCAAAGACTAAATCAAGGCATTGTTTTTCTATTAAAGTATAGCAAGTTTCATATTCTACCAATGTACGACTAATGTAGTACATCGCTCTCTCTTTTCCATCTTTGTCATCCTGAGCTAAAATCACAACCAAGGCTTTAGAGGAAGTTGAAGTATATAGGAAGAAAGGTTTATCTAGTTGAGAAAGTTGTAAAATAGGAGGATTTGTGAGGTATTGTTTGAATTGTTCAAAGAATAGATTATAATCATCATTCCAAGAGAAAGTAGTATCTTTATTTTACAAGGAAGTGAGGGGAATTGTATGATCCGCTAAATGTGAAATAAATCTGCGAATAGCTTGTATTTTAGCTTGCAAACAATGAAGATGAGATATATTTTGAGGAGGTGGCATATGGACTATAGCGTTAATTTTCTAGGTGTCCACTTTGATACCTGATCATGAAATGATAAATCCAAGAAGTTTTATGTTGTCAACACATTTTTTGAGGATTCAAACGCATATTGTATATATGAATTCATTCAAACTTATGTCTAAGAATAATAGAATGATCCTTGTGAGCAATTTATTTAGCAAGGATATCATCAACATATTCTTCTAAAATTATGTGGATGTAATCATGAAAGATAATTGTCATAGCATGTTGATAAGTAGCGCCTGCATTTTTTAATCCAAAAGGCATTACTACGCAACAAAAGGTTCTCCAAGGAGTAACGAAAGTTGTATTATATTGATCTTAAGGAGGAATGAAGATTTTATTATAACAAGAAAATCCATCCATAAAACATAATAGTGCATGACCTGTCATATAATCCATTATCATGTCGATGTTTCAGAGCGAGAAGTCATCTTTCAAAGAATCTTTGTTTAGATCATGAAATTCGGTGCACATACATATTTTATTATCTCCTTTAGATACAACAACAATATTGGAGATCCAAGGGGAATAATCAATATAATAAATGAATCCAGCATCTAAGAGTTTTTCAATTTTTGCTTTGACCAGTAATGTTATGATGAACTACAACTGATTGTATGTTTGGAGTCATTTGTTGATAGTCAACCGAGTTAAAGATATGATGATAAACATTATCAGTTAATGTATTGTCATTGATGTCAACTTATTTGAGTATCATTGTGATGACAAACATTTGTTATGGATTGAAGATCTGGAACAAACAAAGTTTATGTGATGGGTAAATGAAGAGTTTTGTATACACTGAGAGACAGTGAAGATTGAGTAAAACATAGTGTTTACCGAGCACAGTTATAACCGAGCTAGGGATCGCTGACACAACACGGTATTGACCGAGAAATTTAATCAAACTAAGGCCGACTAGAATGTTGAGCTGGAAATTGATGATTCCAAGGTAAATGATAAGGTTTATTATGTTGATCAAATGGTTATGAAAATTCAAGGAAGATAAGACGACAAAGATTGAAATGTGTTTTTAACACAACTACTGAGGATGTTTTATGAAGCAAAATCAATGACGAAGATTAAGCGGCAAAATATAAAGGATGGAAATTAAATGAGTTATGGTGTCTATATAAGATATAAGAGATTCATTATGAATCACACCTGGTGTGCACATGCAAAGTTTATGCATGACTGATCAAACTGGTTAAAGATAGAACTAAGCATTTTCTGTAGACATCACAGAGCGACAGAGGAAAGAGAATTACCGAGCATAACAGAGTATGAAGAATGAGATGAACTGAAGTGAAAAAATTGATCAAAGGTATTATGTACATAGCATAGATTTGAAAATCTACAAAATAGAGTTGTATTTGAACTAGATCATTACTGTATCAGTTTAACCATTGTTACAGATAAATGTCTTAACCAAGTAGGATGTGAAAGTATTTATTATAATGAATGTTGAGTGTTTTCTTGTTGACCCCATAGTGAATGCATGGTCAAGAGAGAACTGTTAGTTTTAAATCCTCTAACCATGTCACATTTAACAGTGTGCATTGTAACCTTTAACAAGGTTGGCTCTTAACTGAGCTCACTTCAAGAGTGAAATATTTTGGGTTACCGGTCCCAAGTGGCTTTTCCCTTAGCAGGGTTTCCACGTTAAAAATTTGTGTCAATGTGCATGATTTTTGTGGATTGCTATTTTTCTTTACACATTAATTTATTGACATTCATCGGTAATCATAGTATTAATTTGCTGATAATCAGTAAACACTATATGACTAAAGTTTGAGATTACAGAATATATTTCACCGAGTTGAATTATATGTTTGAAATTTTTTTATATACATCTGGAGAAATTTGGGACTGTAGGATAATTGGGAGCTAACTGATTCACCCNCTGATTCCCCCCCCCCCCCCCCTTAGTTATTCTAACAATTGGTATCAGAGCATACAATTCTTAGAAAGAAATTTTTGAAGGTCTTAAGCTAAAGATCACAAGATGTATAAGAGAGATGCACCAAAGTTGAACACGGAGAACTTCTCAACATGGAAACACAGGATGAGACTATACCTATCAGGGATTGGAGATGACATTGCAATATACCTAAATAATGAATTCGTTCTACCTACTGGACCCTTGAATATTAATCAAATGAAAGAGAAACATGAACATAATGTTATAATGGTTGAGATTACTTCTTCACTTACTGATGCTGAATTTGAAGATATCAAGACATGTACATCAGTCAAGCAGATGTGGGATAATATTACTCTAGTTTATGGAGGAGATGCAAATGTACAAAGAGCTAAAGTTGAAATTCTCAAAGGAAAATTTGATGATATGAGAATGAAATAAGGAGAGAATATAACAAAGTATAGTACCTGACTTAAGGAAGTTGTGAATGTTATTCGAGGAGCAGGTTGAACTATTGATGAAGATACTATTGTGAGTAAGATTCTTAGAACTTTATTGCCTATTTATTCTATAAGAGTCTCTGCAATACATGAAATGAGAGCAACACCTGGAAATAATATTATTGTTGATAGTCTTGTCAGAAGATTGATTTCATTTTATTGGAAGATTGATTTTGTTTGAGCTAAACAATTTTGGCAACATTATTGTACCTTCTATGGAATCTCCATTTATGTCTACTTTGAAAATTGGTAAATCTAGTAGCAAACACATAATCATAAATAACAATGACAGTGATAGTGATGATAAGGAACTTGATGAACTTGGAGCTTTAATGGTTAGAATATTGCACAAAGGTAAAGGAAGATATAAAGGTAAACTATCTTTGGTATGGTTTACCAATAAAGAGATTGGCCATTTTGCTGCAATATGCCCTAACAGAATGAATGATGAAAGAAATGATAGATAAAATGACAGAAAAGATGATAGAGATTACAGAATCAATTGATAGTATGACAGAAGGAATGACCAATATTACAAAGATAAAGGCAAGAAGGCTTGTTACATTGTTGAAGATAAATACAATGATATTGGTTCTAATATTGATGAAGATATTGAGACAGTATTTGTAGCTTTGAAAGATGATTCAGATGAAGATGAAAGGTATGTTGAAACAACACTTATTTCTAAAGTTAGTAAGCATGACATTTGGGTTATTGATAGTGGTTGTACACATTACATGACTGGAGATAAAGGCAAATTTGAATTTCTTGAATATTATGATGGTGGATCTGTTAGAATGGGAAATGATACACCTTGTCAAGTAAAAGGGAAAGATACTATTATGCTAAACAATAAAATCAAATGTGAGAATGCATAATGGGTGAAAGGTCTTAATTCTAATTTGTTGATTGTTTCATATTTGAATAATATAGGTCACCGAATTGAATTTGAAAATAGAAAAGCTAGAATCTATGATGGAACGGGAAAGTTGATCATCACTGGTGAAAAATCAAAAGGTAACCTATTCTATCTTGACATTGTTGAAACTACTTGTTTGATGGATAAGAATTAAGATGTATGGTTATGGCATAAAAGGCTTTGTCATGTAAATTTTGACAACGTGGTTAAGATCAGTAACAAAAGAAAATTTAGAGGCTTATCGAGCTTATCTAAACTAGACCATGTAATATGCAAGAATTTTCAAATGCGAAAGATGTCAAAATTTAGTTTTAAGAGAAAGAATTTTTCATCTAATGATATTTTGGAGATATTTCATGCATACCTATGTGGCCAATGAGAACACAGAGATATTATGGGGACAGATACTTTATTTTATTTGTTGATGACTACTCTAGAATGATGATTGTCATGTTCCTGAAAGAAAAATCTGAAGCATTGAAGATGTTTAAATGGTACAAAGATAAAGTGGAAAAAGAAACTAGTAGAGAACTAAAGTGTTTGAGATCTAATAGAGGAGGTGAATTTATTTCTCATGAGTTCACTAACTTTTGTAATGAGTATGGAATCAAAAGATAGGTTTCTAAACCGAGGACACCACAGTAGAATGGAATTGCTGAAATAAGGAATAGATCGATTTTAAATTGTGCTAGAACACTGATGATTAAAAGAATGTTGCACAAACATACTAGAGAGAAGTAGTTATTACTATTGTATACACACTAAATGGAGTAAAACTGAAGAAAGATACAAACAAGACACCTTATGAGCTACGGTATGGTTATACACCTAATGTGAGCTATTTTAGAATATTTGTAAGTCATTGTTATATTCTGAAAGATTATCGAAATGGTAAATCTGATTCAAAGGTGATGAAGGAATATTTCTTGGATAGTCTACTAAGAGTAAAGCTTACAAATGTTTGAACAAGACTTCTAAAAAAATCATTAAAAGTGAAAATGTGAGATTTGATGAACTTGCTAAGAAGAATGATGAGGAAAGCATGAAAGAACCAGAAGATTACAGTAGATTTTTCTACATGGAAGAACCTAATACTATACCAACACAGATGCTTAATGTTACTATGCAATAGGGTAATGTCACTGGGCAACAGGAAGCACAGACTGAGAGTTAGGAAAATATTGAAACTGAAGATCATGAATAAGAACACAATGAACCTATAGGAGAAGATAATGAAGAACAAAGAATTGAACATGTACTTGCTAAATATGTGAGAATACATCATCCACAAAATCATATTATTGGAGATAAAAGAGCTAGCATGATGACAAGAAGTAAGTTGAAAGACAACACATATTTAATTTGTGAATTTGAGCCTAAGAATGTTAGAGATGCATTAGAAAATGAAGAATGGATTACTGCAATGAATGAGGAAATTTAGCAGATACAGAAAAACAAGACATGGACATTAGTACCGAGACCAAGTGATAAAAATTTCATTGGCACCAAATGGATATTCAGAAACAAATTGAATGAAAATGGATATGTAACCAGAAATAAAGCAAGATTAGTTTGCAAATGGTATGCACAAGAAGAAGGAGTTAACTATGGAGAAACTTTTGCACCCGTTGCTAGATTTGAAAGGAGTTAGAATATTACTTGCATATGCTAAATATAAATAATTCATAGTATATTAGATGGATGTTAAGTTAGCATTTTTGAATGGAATACTGGAAGAAGAGGTATACATTGAACAACCTAAAGGATTTGTTGATCCTGATCAGACAAACATGGTATGTAAGTTACACAAATCTTTATATGGATTGAAACAAGCACTGAGAGAATGGTATGAAAGACTACACTCTTATCTTATACATATTGGATTTATTAGAACAAGTGATAACTACAATTTGTATTTGAAAGGAAGAAATGATGATAACACCCTTATTGCTGAAATTTTTGTTGATGATATTATATTTGGAGGTAATGATAACCTATGCACTTCATTTGCTAATGAAACGAGGAAAGAATTTGAAATGTCAATGTTTGGAGAGATCAATTTTTTTCTTGGCTTGAAAATTTTACAACAGACTGTAGATATCTACATTACTCGATAAAATTACATCAAGGAAGTACATAAGACATTCAAAATGGAAGAATCCAAACCAGTCAAAACACCTATGGTGACAAGATGCAAATTGATAAAAGAAGACAAGACACCTAAGGTAAATCAGAATTTGTATAGATCTATGATTGGAAAGTTGATGTATGTTGTACACACAAGACCAAACATAACACACGCATTTGGAATTGTTGCAAGATTTTTTGCTAATCCCAGAGAATCACATATGACTATTGAAAAAGAATTTAGATATCTGAGGAACACTGAAGATTATGGACTATGGTACAAAAGGGAATGAAAGTTCAAACTGAAATTTTATACTGATGATGATTGGGCTGGGAACATTGATGATAGAAAGAACACTACTGGTGGAGCATTCTTTATAGGAGAAAGATTAGTTACTTCGATAAGTAAGAAGCAAGGATACATATCTCAGTCAACTACAGAAGAAGAATATTTTGTTGATGCGGCAAATTTTTTGAACATAGCATGGATTAAACAAATTTTGAAAGGAATGAATGAAGATATCACTGACCCAATGATAATTTAATATGATAATACAAGTGCAATAAATATTTCAAAGAACCCTTTGATTCATGCAAAGACAAAGCATATATCTATCAAATATCACTACTTGACAGAACAAGTACAAGATAAACAAGTGATACTAGAATATGTACAATCAAAAGAACAACTTGCAGACATATTCACTAACCCCTTACCGAAGGATACATTTGAGTACTTGAGAGGTAGACTAGGGGTTCATCCCTTGTCTATTGGTCACTAAGCTGACTAGGAGGTTGCATCAACCTACATGAAATCAGAATATCAATCATGTTGATGCAAAGCTAAACTAGATTGACACAAACATATCAGTACATTGCAAGGTACTTACTGCACTGAACACCAGAGATATTATTTTGGCTATTAAAGATCTACATGTTTCTTTTTGGCATTATTGTCTAAGAGAGAGAATGATCAATGAAATATCTATCCACTAAAGGGAGAAAAGAGAAAGGGAGAGAAATATCTATCTACAAAAAGATTCAAGAAAAGAAGAGTCAAATCTGTAGGAAGAGTTTGCATGGTGAGTTTTTAATGCTGAAATAGTTTATATATTCAAGCTAGGGAGAGCTAAAGAATTGTTCCAGTTGTAGAACAGAAGTTTGGTATTTCTATGGCATTTTTATATTGCATATTTCATATTGTGTTTCCATCAATGCCAAAGGGAGAGATTGATGAACTACAACTGATTGTATGTTTGAATTCATTTGTTGATCATCAACCGAGTTATAGATATGATGATAAAAATTATCAGTTAATGTATTGTCATTGATGTCAACTTATTTGAGTATCATTATGATGACAAAAATTTGTTGTGGATTGAAGATCTAGAACAAACAAAGGTTATGTGATGGGTAAATGAAGAGTTATGTATACACCGAGTAAAACACAATGTATACCGAGCACAGTTATAACCAGCCTAGGGATCACCAACACAATAAGGTATTGACCAAGCAATATAATCAAACTGAGGCTGACTAGAATTTTAAGCTGGAAATTGATGATTCTGAGGTAAATGATAAGGTTTATTATGTTGATCAAACGATTATAAAAATTCAAGGAAGATCGGACGATAAAGATTGAAACATGTTTTTAACACAACTGCTGAGGATGGTTTAAGTGGAAAAATCAATGATGGAGATTAAGAAGAAAAATATAAAGGATGGAAATTAAATGATTTATGATGTCTATATAAGATACAAGAGATTCATTATGAATCACTCCTGATGCACACATGAAAATTTTATGCATGACTGATCAAACTGGTTAAAGACATAACCAAGCATTTTCTGTAGACATCACAGAGTGACTAAGGAAAGAGCATTACCAAGCAAAATAGAGTATGAAGAATGAGATGAACTAAAGTGAACAAATTGATCAGAGGTATTATGTACTTAGCATAGATTTGAAAATCTACAAAACATAGTTGTATTTGAATCATATCATTATTGTATCAGTTTAACCATTGTTATAGATAAATCTCTTAACCGAGTAGGACGTGAAAGTCTTTATTATGACATTCTAATGAATGTTGAGTGTTTTCTTGTTGACCCTATAGTGAATGCATGGTCAAGAGAGAACTATTAGTTTTAAATCCTCTAACCAGGTGACATTTAATAATTTGCATTCTAACCTTTAACAGGGTTGGCTCTTAACCGAGCTCACTTCAAAAGAGTGAAATATTTTGGGTTAACGGTCCTAGGTGGTTTTTCCCTTAGCAGGGTTTCCACGTTAAAAATCTATGTGTCAATGTGCATGATTGTTGTGGATTGTTATTTTTCTTTACACACTACTTTATTGACATTGATCAGTAATCACAGTATTAATTTACTGATACTCGGTAAACACTATATGACTAAAGTTTAAGATTATAGAATACATTTCACCGAGTTGAATTATATGTTTGAAATTGTTTTTATATACATCTGGAGGAATTCAAGACTGTAAGATAATTGGAAGCTAACTTATTCACCTCCCCCCCCTCTCAGTTATTCTAACATGTTGTTTTTGGATTTATTTTACAAATCTTTTATTTAACCAGCTTAGCATTAGGAAGAAGCACAGTATTTTGTGTAACAATCTTGGGATCTACATTGGGCATATAATAATAATCCCAAGAAAAGATATCAATAAATTTCAAAAGAAGAGAAGAAAACACTTTTTGTTCTTCCTTATCCAAACACTTCTTGTTTTTGATGACTTTTTCCTTGTTATAGGAATCCATGGCTACATCAATAGTTTATGCAATTAGTATATTTATCTATTGAGGAAGATCCATGGGTAAAAGGAAATTCTTGATAATTCTCAGGGATTTAATCATGTCCAAAGTATACTTCAACATTTAAACAATAAGGAAATCTTATTTTAATTGTAAAGAGGGAGATCATCATATGCCCCCAAGAATTCAGTTAAAGCATCATCATTACTAAATATGTAAATTTTTGTTCCAACATCATTACCAATAAGGTCGGGATGGATGAAATTTGATGATTATGAAGATATAACATTAACATTGGGAGTTATTTGTTTTGTTTTCTTATACATATTAAATCCTAGGCCAAAGGATGATTTGTTTCATTCGGCTCCTAGAGGTACTTGAATCCCTTGTTCATCTTTACCACATCCTTTTCCACTGAATCCTTGTTTTGTAAGCAAGTGATAACCAGGACCATAATGAGAGACCATATTAGAGAAGGTCCATGGGGCCTCATAGGTCACTATGTCATAGCAATCATGTTATTTTGTTTCAAAGGATTCACTAGAAGAAGCAAAAAAAATTTTACTTAACTCTTTGGAGAGAGGATTGGGTATAATAGGGTTTTGTTCAAATTGGGATGTTTTAGGCTTTGGTTGTTCAAGTTTCCAATTGGAAATTTTATATTCCCCAATAAAGGTTGGTGTAAAGTCTAAGGAACCCCAATCATCTTCTAATATGATAGCAGAGATAGGCTCATCCTTAGGGTGAGGGGTTTTTTTAGAGGAGTAGGCTCAGTTTGTGGTTTAGTGTTTAGATAACTATTAGGCCTATCATCTGCTAGAATTGTATACATTGATTTTTTGTAAATAAACTTAACTTGGTGATGAAGAGTAGAGGGGAAATTATGCATAGCCTGTAACCAAGGTCGTCCCAAGATAATATTGCAATTAATAGGTCCAGGCATGCCATGAATAGTTGTAGATAACGTAACTAGACCTACTATGATTGGTAATGTGATGATACCAAGCATTTTCTTAGCACATTGTCAAAGCCATCAATAGGGATAGAACTAGGCTTAATGGTAGAAGTGTTTGCATCGATTTTATTTAACATGTTAAGAATGCAAACATTTAATCTAGAACCATTGTCAATTAATGTTCTCTGTAATGATCATATCATTGATTTAAAATGCAAAAATAAGAGCATCCTATTGGTCTTGGACTTATTTAGAGGGAAAATCATCTTGAGAAAAGATAATTTGAGCTAGAGGAGTGGTTTGCATACAATCTAAGAGGGAATTGATGTTGTCAAATGAAGGTGGACGAGTGGTAAGAGTTGCTAAGGCTCTTTGTAAGGCTTCATGATAGATTGGAGATGTTTTAAGAAGTTCCCAAAGGGCAATCTTGGTAGGGGTAGTACGTAATTGTTCTACCAAATCATAATATTTTCCAAGGTTAGGAGAGAAATGAGGTACTTGCGGAAGCATGGGTTGAGAAGGTGGGAGAAAATTATGGACAACTGGGTTAGTAGGTTGAGGATTATTCCTTATGAAATAAGTACGTGCCACAACATGATAATATTTAAGGAACTCTAAAGGATTCCTAGGTTTTCCTTTGATAGTCACAATTAGTTTTCTTGAAGTTTGAAAGGTAGGAGATTGATTATATCCTTGAACCATAACCAAAGGTTTGTTTTGAGGATAACCTTTGACAGTGATGATTGGCTTTTGAAGATTATTTGGTTTAACACATCCTTTAACATTTATCTTGGGTTTATCAACATCATCAATATGGAAAATGAAGCTACTCAAAGGTAATACACTAAGGAGCTTTTGGAAAAAGGTCTTCTTGGGAGATGTAGAGGAAGACTTATGAAATATGAAATCGTCAAGGACTTTATCTAACATTTCTAAATCTTCACTACTAAACTCCTCATTGAGGGTACTAACATTGTAACAAGCAATGGAATCAAAAGCACTAAACTCTTGAACAAATAAATTTGACATATCTAAATCAACTACTTATGCAAAAAAAAATTCTTTTTTTTTCTTTTTCTTTTTGTATATAT
>MU223206.1:4083218-4094814 GCA_018584345.1 Thuja plicata | reverse complement strand
CCCCCCCCCCACCCTCTTAGTTATTACTAACAGAGTGTAGAATGTAGGATGTAGGATGTCTCAAATCAACTATCTTTAGATCTTCAACACCAATCTTGAATGGATCTTGGAATGGGAAGAAGCTTGGAGGAATGTGGATGGAGAAATCTTCAACAAGAGGGCTTCATAGAGCTTGAATCCTTCAATGGCTACTAATGGATCTCCTTGATGAATTGAGTGTTTTAATGACTTTTAATGCTTGAATTCTTGATATTAGATGCTTTCTTCAATAGACCATGCATAGAGTTTGGATGGATGGAATTGCTTCTTGTGTCTTGGATTGTTAGAGAAAATGAGAGGAGAAGGCTTCCTTATATATGAATCTAGGGCACAATCTTATAGAGAGACCTACATAGGAGAATTAAATTCTCATTAGACCTATACCCCTAGAAGAGTACCTATATTAAATATAATTTAAGATTCATCATTTTGGAACCCAAAACAGTCGACTCGGAAGTAGGAATTAAATCTTTCTAAATCCCGACATCTGGAAACCCTGAAAACTTGAAATCTAGACCCTAGGCCAGAAAAAGTTCAATTTTGACCTAGGTCAAGGTCAAGGTCAACCTTGACCTAGGTCAAGGTTGAGGTCAACCTTGACCCAGAAAGGTCAATTTTGACCCTGAGGTCAAAAATCTCAGTTTTGCAGTCTAGGATGCCAGATACAGGCTGGAGAAAAGTGGGAAATGGGGAAGAATAGGGGAGAAATATTGATCCAAGTCAAAGACCCATTCAAGGTGCTTTACATGACCCCAAACCACTTACTCATAAGTCTTAACCAGTCCACAATGTAAGTGTTTACATTTTCTGACTATACATTTAGCCCCTACTTTAGCAAGAGTATGGACTTGATGCAAACTCTTGGTAAAGGAGATCATGAAAAATATTATTGAAATCAAAAGGGAAAAAGGAATCCTCAAGCCCCCAGGGACTCAATTCTTTATCAACCCTAAGATTACAATAAGAGAGACATCACCAATCAAAGAGTAAAAGAGAGAGGGTGTGATTACCTTGCCCAATGAGATGTGTGTATCTCACTATGAACCACAAAATGATAGGATGGCCTACCAAGAAAGCACTTGATAGTCACCCCATAAATTTGTGCACCTTCTGGAAGCTTTGTGCATGTATGTAGCACATCTTCTGATGGATTTTATGAAGTACCCATGGATCCATATCCTCATATCACCATGGAATACATTTGTAAAATGTGTATCTCTTCAGGATTTAGCAACTTATGTGTGTTACCTTCCGATGATTTAGCATATTGAATTGTAATTGAATGTGTATCTCTTTAAGATTTAGCAACTTATGTGCATTACCTTCAGAGGATTTAGCATTCTGCAAAATAAAATGTTAGTACACAAATGCATAATATAAAATGAGGGAGGTCGTATGTATGCCCCCTCCTTAAGATGGCAAAGTACATACTATTTTGACAAGTTAAGGAAAGAAAAGAACAAGGATATGGCCTTCTTTAACAACAAGACAATATCCATAGACAACACCCAGTCCAAGCCAAGAAGGTCACAGCTCCTATAAGGCAATGGAAGGGACTAATGCAAAGAGGTATCATGCAAGAAGTGAAAAAGTAACCCTTTTGAGGGATAGCACATGATTCAGTTTCCAAGGTGAGAGATTTATCAACCATGGAAACCTAATGTCAAACAAGGAAATAGATTATTATCAAGGACATAGATCCTCAATGTAAACAAAAATTTTCATGTATGATTGGATATCACATAATAGATAGATACTGCTTAACCAAGGGAAAAGTGGATCCTGGAAAGACAGAAAAGAAGGAGATGGCATCCTTGCCCCCCAAGCGTAGGAAAGAGGATGAAAGGGGACCTATTATATCACTCACAACATTATGAAAGACAACAAGCCCCCAAAGATTGGGCTAACATTGTTTACATAATGTGGAGCTCCATAATAGGAACATAAATGTTATTTAGAGAAAATAGGATTGAAATACAACTCATTTCCACATGATATATAAATAACTTTACTATCAATGAGTTGCCTAATCTTATAATTTAAAGCATGAAATTCATTAGTAGAGTGATCATGAAATCTATGATACAAACAAAAAGGAAGAGTCTTCAAGTATGGACTACGTTTCTTTTTGTGTTTAGGTCTAGTAATCGTCTTAGCACGAAGGAGTTTAGGCAAAAGAACTTCTTGGTCAAATTCCTTCATAGGGTCATCATATTTTGAAGTGTGAATTGAGATGTTGGTAACATTGATGTGTTTTTTAGGATTAAATCCCAATCCATAAGAATGCTCATGCCCCCCATTCTATAAGGGAATTTGAATTCCATGTTTATGCTTACCACATCCTTGACCATGGAATCCTTGTTTAACTAGTAAATGATGATCAGGACCATAACAAGAAGCCATATCAGAAGGATTCAATGGAACTTTAGTAGTCAGTATGTCATTACTAGTAGGTTTGACAGATTCATAGTGGGTAGAAGCAGCGAAAAAATTATTATGAAGGTCATTAGAAGTAGAATAAAAAGCTTGTTGTTCAAACTCTCTTTGTTGCTTCATAAAATCAAGATTAGAAACTTTATACTCTCCAATAAAGGTAGGATTAAAATTGAAGGTTACCCAATAATCTCTAGGAAGAGCATTAGAGGAAGAAAGATTACTATTAGGAATAGTAATATTGTGGGTTTTAATATTCAAACAATGATTTGGTGCATTATCTGCATGAAGTGTATACACCATGTTGTTGTGAATAAACTTGACTTTACGGTGAAGGGTGGAAGGAACAGCATGCATATCATGCAACCAAGGTCTACCCAAAAGGAGGTTATAATTAAGAGGTCTAGGCATAACATGAAAAGGATTATTTAGGATGATTGGACCTACCTTGATAGGTAAGGTAATGATGCCCAAAGTTTTCTTATCAATGTTATCAAAGCCACGTATAGGAGCATTATCAGGTTGAATAGTTGAAAGATCATCTTTAATTGATTTGAGAATGTCCATGCTACAAATATTAAGCCCAAATCCATTATCAATCAAGGTCCTAAAAATTATACTCTTATTGATAGTAACAGAAACCATAAGAGCATCATATTGATTCTGAACTTCTTTAGAAGGTAAAAAATTTTGATTAAATACAATGTCAGGAGGACCTAGGGTAACATGCATGCACTATAAGAAGGCATTGATGTTCTCTTGATTAGGAGGTGGAGTGGAAAGAGAGGTGGAATGGAAAGAGTTTCTAGAGCTTTTTGCAAGGCTTCATGGTAGGTAGGTGAAGTTTGAAGAAGCTCCCATAAATAAATCTTGGCAGGGGTATTGTGCAATTGGTTTATCAAATCATACTCCATGCTAGGAAGATGGGGTGGAGGAGGAAGAATGGGTTGAGAAGGTGGTAAAGAAGTAGGAACCACCAGATTAGGTTGAGGGTTATTCCTTGTACGATATGCATGAGCTATCAAATCTTAATCATTGACAGACTCTGAAGACTCCATAGGTTTACCTTTGATAGTAATGCGAGGACAAAATTTGATAGTCAACAAGGGTTTTGGATAAACCATGTTAGTTATCTCAACACTAAAAATAGATTCACCAGAAGGAAGCAGAGAAGACATACTAGGAGGAGATGTGGTAGGATCTTGACTCTCCATAAGATCATCACTAAGGGGGATAGTATTAAGGAAATTTATATCATTCTCTGCTAATGCCTCATCACTAGAAGGAATCCCAAATGGAGGTAAAGCATCTATAATGTCTTCTTCTTTCTCTAAAATGACTGCACAAGGGGAGTGTGTTTTAGAAAAATTGTCACCATCATGTATGAATATGTCATCCATTAATAAATCACCCTCTTGTATCAAAGCTTCTTCACAATGAGGAGATAAATCAATGTCTTTATCCAAGGGTTCATCCCAAATAGGAGGATCATCCATAATGGCTTCACGAGGAAGAGAGTAATCAATATCCAAATCCAAAGGTTCATCCCAAATAGGGGGATTGTCATCCCTATCAATAAATCACACTGTAGGAGTGCCATAAATTACTAAAGCTCGATCCCTTAAGGGGAAAGAAGGTAAATTATATTCTAAAGTAGGCTCATAGAAAAGACATATATTAGGAGAATAATTAACATCAATCCTCAACTCATCTCCATAAAGAGAAATATAATGGAGAGAAAGATTAAAGTCATCTCATTTCTCTAATATATCCTAACAAGGTAATACAAGAGAGGACAAAGCAACATCACACGCACTAATAAAGTCTTTCTAGGTGTAACATCATGCAATGGTAAGGTAAGAGGAGTATGTTGTTTAATCCCAAAAGTTATAGAAGGATGTTTGGAAAAAACTTGAAACAACTTGTGCAACATGGTAATGAGTAAAGAAATGCATAGAAAATAGATTTAAATATATCCAAATGCATTCAAATGAAATCTATAAGCATGAAAAATGAAAATGTTTTTGTATTTTTAAAGAAATGTTGTGATTTTTTATTTTTGACATATAAATTCAAGAGCATAAAAGAAATCTACTTTTAAATGCATGTAAGATCTAAAATCTAACACCAAAAAAGAAAGAGTTATCTATCGTGGGTTCACCAAAATGTAACATAGAAAATATGGATAGGGTTTAGAAAAATGGATATTTTCTCATAAAAGTGACCCTATGCACATATTATCTACTTATATTTAATTTTAATTGATAAGGGGTGTAAATCTGGAAATGTTTGTAAAGGAAAATGGAATAAAATACATACCTCCAGAAAAGAACCTACTAAAAACCCTATCAGACGGTCTCAAAAACTATTGATTTTCACACCACTAAACTGAAACTGTGAGATCTACAAAACACAGAAATATTTTTCTGATCTGACATAGTTCCAATTTTGACCCTCAAGTCAATGTCACTATTGCCCCAGAATTTTTGATTCTGACCTAGGTCAAGGTTGAGGTCGACCTTGACCTAGGTCACGGATGACCTTGACTCCAAAATGTCACCCTCTACCCAAAATTTCGACCTTGACATGTATAGCTCAGACGGAAAATCTATTTCTGGATCATAGAAGTTTGTCGAAAAGGGTATCCAGATCTGCACTTAAATTTTCTATTCCAAACATGTACCTACAAGAAAAATGTATTGTTTGTTGGGGGGAGGGGTTTACCTTGGTAAAACCCAAGTTTTGGAATTACCCTTTTAATTAAATTAAAATTTCATAAGTAACAAAGTAAATAAACGAATTCACCTTGCTTGTATAGAAACTCTTGTGGAGGATTTGAATCCTTGAACCCACAAGTATGGATGCTCCAAATGAATGTAGAATGTAGAATTTAGGATGTAGGATGTCTCAAATCAATTGTCTTTAGATATTCAACACCAATCTTGAATGGATCTTGGAATGGGAAGAGGCTTGGAGGAATGTGGATGGAGAAATCTTCAATCAGAGGGCTCCATGGAGCTTGAATCCTTCAATGGCTTGGTGACATCATTTTTCCATTAGTATGCAAAGAACACTTTCAGTAAACATACACCAAAAGATAGGACAAAGAGAAAACTAAAAATATACAGATATCAAAAATTACCGAAAACTGCTAAGTACAAAGAAAACCAACGACACAGTTTTGTGTGTAAACCGAAAATGCAAAGTGGAAAGGATAAAGAGGAACTCAAAAGTAGAACCTAATGAGCAGGTCATAGTGAAAACCAAGAGAATATTCAAAGAGGAACCCAAGAGACAGTTCAAGCAAGGAACACTGAGAGACAGTCTAACTGACTTCAAAGCATAACCGACTGACAAAAACCAAAAGTCAGTTTAAGCCCACAAAAAGTGGATCTGACTTCCACGTTAGATAAAAAAGTCATGTTTTATTTATAGAGTCTTGATTTTTTTTTAAACCATTTCTTTAGGGACAAGAAAAATTAATTTAAGTGTTTTAATCAGTCTAACTGATTAAAAACACATAGACTAGGAGATCAAGGTAAAGTTGTAAACTTGTGATCTTAGAGTTAATATTGTTTTAAGTGAAACTTAATTAGGTCAATCTGTCTTATAAATAGATGTTGTAATAATTATTTAAGCATGATGTGAGAATGAAAGAGAGGATGAATGAAGCCTACAAGCACATCTATAGATCAGACTGAAAGTTTCAATAACCAGAACAACAAAAGGTTAATTTGGTTATCAAGAACCAAGAACAAAGGCTACTGAGCAATAGAGTTATTATTCAATCACATTAGGTGATATACTTATACATGTAATATTAAATGGGTCTGTAATCAAAAATAGCAGATTGCATACACCAGGTCAAATTTTAATTTGCTTACACTCTAACAAGTGAAGTGAAGTGTAAAAATTCTTTCAAGGAAGGTGGATTTAACCATCCAATTGTAAATCTCTTAACTGAGTGCACACTAAATAGTGTTTCTAAAGCTCTTAATAGAGTAGAATTTAACAGGTCTCCATAGATACACCTAATAGGGTAGATCATCAGAAGTGATAAAATTGTAAGCCTTAACCGGCCCCTTCCAATCTGCAGATAGTGAAGAATTTGTGGGTGCCATCCCCACCATAGTTTTTACTTACTAACAGGAGTTTTCTACGTTATCATATCTTGTGTTATGTGTCAATTACTTTCATGAATGTTTCTATGAATGTTCATATGTTTGATTAAGTTTATGAATTGTTAAATCTTACATCAAGATAACATAGAGTAGATGGTTGGATAAACAATTGATTACCTAAAGGATAAAGGTTAAAAGATACAAAAAAATTAGAGGTACTCATTCACCCCTCCCCTCTCAGTAAACACTTCCCATTAATTCCAACAATTGGTATCAGAGCTAAGTCTCTTATCTGGAAAAGCTTAAAGGCTTAAGAGAAAAGATCATACAATGGAGAAGTACAGACTTGACAAGAGTGTAGAGAATCAGAAGCTACAAATTTAGATCTTCTATGAGTGGTATAAAGAAGCTAGAATCAAGATGAGATAGCTATTAAATGAAAGAAATATTATGGCATCTTGTTGTAATGAAATAGATTACCATGAGGAAGAGATACCAGATTTCTTTGAGTCTTCAGACAAGCAAAGCATCAAACACATCAGAAGAAAGCATCACAAGCCTAAATGAAATCAGTCAACATCTGGCTGGACAAGTGAAATCTCTGCAAATCAATCAAGAGACATAGATGGTAAGAATGATTGATGTCATGAACAGTGCTAGACAAGATTAGCAAGAAAGAACACTAGCTATTGATGATAGAAGGAAGATTACTGAAAAGCTACAAGAGAAAGAATATAAAATACAAAGATTAACAGAACATCATAATGAGATTACAAATTAGATTATTCTTATGAGTCAAGAGGAAAATAGAATTAATGTTGAACTCATTGAAAGAATAGAAGATATCGGTGAGCTAAGGGAAGAAAATGAAAATTTGAAACAAGAACTCAGAATTCAGCAGCAGCATAATGAAATTATCAAGAAATCTAAAGAAAGCAATAAGAGAATGGATTATTTTCTTGATGGACAATGAAGAATCAACAAAAACACCAGTCTAGGATATATCAAGAATGGAGAATCACCCAATCAAGCTGATCCAAAGAATGTTTATGCAAAGCCAAGTCCAAGAAATCTGACATGCAATCACTGTGGAAAGTAAGGCCACACATCAAATATATGCAGAGGCAAAATGAAAGGTATTCCTAAATCCACATCTTCATTCATAGGATTTTGTTATAAATGTAACAAGAAAGGGTTTTGTTACAAAAGCATATGAATGTAAGTCTGAGATGAAAAAACCAAAGAAGGAAACCTACATCGACTAATACTGTCCTACTTGCAAAATGAATGGGCACACAACTCTTGAAGACTGGAAGAATAAAAAGAAAGCATGGAAGCCTAAAGGTCAAGAAACTGCCTATCAACCAAAAAGAGTTGGTAACCAGTATGTATGGGATTACAACACATGGACAAATTGTACAGCATGTGGAATATTTGGTCACAATATTGAAAACTATATGAGATAGTCGACAAAAAAGTCTAGAGGCTGAACTAACCCTAGAATGACATGCTTACATTGTCATAAAGTTGGTCATCTCAAGAAAGACTACAGAGACCGAATGACAAAGACCAACACATTTCCCAATGGAAATACCATTGAAGACATCTGGAGAATGAGAGGCAAAATATGGAGAAAATATTCAAACAATGATGAAGCTTGACCGAGCAATGCAAATGGTGACACCTCATCTAATGGATCTAGTGACTTCACCATCACCACATAAGTAGAACAAGTAAGTATGGAACTACATTATACTAAGTATTATTTTACATCAGTTCCATAATATGTTGATAAAATGCCAAATTAGCATAAGTAAAGATGCATCATAATATTACTTGTTAAAATCTATGATAACTATTCCATCGGGAAATACATACTGAAATCCATCATTATATGCTCAAATCTTAAACTACCTACACTTATCGAGAATCGTTGATTAACATGTAAAAGAAAAGTTGCTAGTGTAAATCGAGACTCGTCGGTAATCAAGCAAGTTGAATAAGTTGTGTTCGCAAAACACCAAAACCCATTGGTAAAAGAAAGAAGTTAGATGACTACCCTGAAGCATCATGTTGTCACCGAGAGAGAAGTTAGTGTTTAACCTGATGACTCTGTTCACACACCTAGGAGTGGTTGAGAATTAATGACTCACTTTTAGGGAAAACATCTATAAAAGGGCAATGAAAGGGTTTCATTATTCACCAGCGAAAAGAGTAGAGCAACGAAAGTGAAATTTGAGAAAATAGTGATAGCATCATAGAGTGACTTCAAATCAACCCAGAGCACTCCAAATAGATCAGTGACCACTATAGTAGTAAACAGTAAGTTCCTACAATAATCGAGAACTCTATTTTACGTATTTTTTAAAAAGCCCTAAAAATGTCTGAAATAATGGCCACGACCTCAAGAACCACCAAACTGAAGAACATCAAGAAGGATGAGGTTAAACTTATCAAAAATTCTACCTGTGAGGAACTGCACTACAAGATTTTACCTGAGGTTGCATCACAACCTGACAATGCTGGAGAATTCTCGCAAATACCAGCTAGGGTTTCGCTCGTCGAAGCGTGCAAGCATACATCCACTGCAAGATTGCACAAATTGGTGACTTAGAGTTGGAACAAGATTTCAAGAAGCTATGTAATGAGGATGGATCCATAAAAGATGAGCACAAACACATAGAAGTGAAAGGGCTCACAAATTCCCTATTGTTCCCAAAGGTATTCAAGCTCGGGTGGATTCGGTTACTACTGAGCCAAATTCACAATCACAAGCTATGGCAGGATGAGCCTAAAATGATAACCTAAGATTTTATTCATGCAGTCATCGGTTATCCTGTAACCAATAAGGTAAAGGAATTGAAACACCCACCCAAGGCTGAGATTGAAAAAAACATACGAGCCAAGTGTGATGGCAGAGGACTGAAGCTATCCACTATTACCGATGATGAACTAAAATTTGGAGCATGTGTCCTAGGCTACATATTCTTCCAAGCTATTAGGATGAACAACATAGCATCTAGAGTAGTAGATGAAAAATATAAAATTGTAAAGAAAGGTCTGTCATAACTTCTACTCAACCAATTAGAAGAAAACCTGAGAACAATCATAAATGCAAAGACAAATATATGTAAGTTGGCTCACTTATCATGTGAATTTTCTTTTACTTCCAAGAACCATTTCCATCAGTAGGAATGTAAAATGGGATACCACTAGACCAGTCACCATACAGATCAGTGAATACATAACATCACTGGGAAACAAATTTGAAATAGTTATGGATGATTACTTTATTGGATTCAAGGATAGAATGCAGAAAAGAGTAAGGATCACTGATCAACTTATTGAGAAATTCAAGAATGATATATGTTTCATGGTTGACACTGACCACACATACATCAAACCTGCTATACCAAGGACAAGATGGTTACAACCTTTGGAATATGAGGTAAATATTGATCAAGCATCCAAGGCAATTGATGCATTGATAAATGAACCCTTAGATAAAACACAACCAAAGTTATGCACTTATGAAGAGGCCAAATCAAGAATCAAAATCGACTTAGTTGTAAAGAAAATTGATAGGAAGAAAGATAAAATGGTTAAGAATTTGAAGAAAAGACTGTCAGTTACTGAGGAGGAAAATGAACAAAAGGAAGAAACTGAGGGACAGTCACCCATAGGTGAGGCTGAGCAGGTAAGTTACTCTGAGTCTACAGAGTCAGATACTCTGTTGCCAATGGAGCTAAGAAGCCAATAACCATAGCTACTTCAAGGAAAAGAAGCCAAATAGCTAAGGACTCAAGTCTATAATACCCCTCTAACCCTAATATAAGTTTTTTGTTTTTGAACGAAGTAATATCTTTTGATGTTTTCTTACAGCTTAAGTTGTCCATGATACTTGTTTGATCTATTCCTATAGTTTGTTTATAATGATTTCATAAACCAGTACACAAGGATTCTAATATTAGACATACTATCTAAAGGCATAGTTTTTGTATGTATTTATCTCTGTGTATGTATTAAGGAGCTTCAAGACCTTTATGAATATAGTTAGGATGTTATATATGGATATATATATATAAGTGATTATTTATATTTTCTTCTGTTAAGGTTAATTTTTATGAATCTTGTATGTCACTTTATGATTTGGGATATGTCTCATGATTAGGTTGATTTATTATTAGTATTGATTAGATACTAACTCAGTGCTCAAGATTCTAACCTTCACTAGGATGATGCTACATGCTTGGTGTGTGTGTATATATACATGATGTGTTTGCATGATTCATGACGAAGTCCTAGTTACTCACATAGTTGAGGTTCACACAATTTATCAATCTTGGTCATCTATCTACAATGTCTTCTTATATGTATATCTATGCACATGTATTTCTTCTTTGTGATGCAGGCTTGCAAGTACCAGGCATTGACTTCACCTGGCTTCATAGGTCTGAGAATTCCCTCAAATCCTCCATGGTTGTTGTTATGGAGATATTACTAAGGCCCTTCCATGAGTCTCCCTTTTTCATTATTCCAATTTGGGAATATTAGGGTTCCTTCTTTGTCAGTCAACCTTTGGGTGAAAAACCCAGATCCAGCACACCCGGTTGGGCATTGTTATAATTGGTGCCTTGTGGTCACTTGCATTCATTTGGTTGTGTGATTTGTTTACTCATTTTATTTATTTCTCCTTCACGGTATTATTCTTAGTTAATCTTTCTATGTTGTGTTTCAGAGCTTCATACTTGATCAGGAGTTTGGCTTGACTTTCCTTGTTGACTTTGGTTGACCTTGTTTGATCTTGTGGTTACCTTGATATGTTTCTTATTTGATTATTATAGCCTCCTTGGATGATTATATTTATTTTTAGGTGTGTGATTTTATTCTACCTCGGTGTTATATCCTATGGTAATTATAAACATGTAATAATGATGTTGTGATATATTGCTTCATAATCATATAGATTATAGTATTTGGTATTTGGCATGTATCAATATAAA
>MU223206.1:4052348-4065053 GCA_018584345.1 Thuja plicata | reverse complement strand
GCTTGTTAAATCATTGTTTTAATATTTTGTGTTGCCATCAATGCCAAAGAGGGAAATTGTTGGAAAGTGACAATGCAAGCAATTGTTATTTTGTCATTGATGTCAAACCTTAACTGGTGAGACTATTATTATCTATTTAAGTACAATATCTACTGATGATGAAGAAAATTTAGCAAGAAGACCAAGTGAATGGTTGAGTTAAGGCAATAAAAAGGGTACTTGATCAGTTGGCACTCTAGCAAAGCAATTAGTTGTTTATCTTTCAAAGATAGTTTTTCTGGCTATTCTGTGTCGAGCAAGTTTGGCTTGTGCCGAGCAAAGTTGCTTATGATGAGCAAAGTTGCTTATGCTGAGAAAAGTTTCTTGTGCCGAGCGAAGTTGCTTGTGACAAGCAAAAGTTGTTCAATGTCGAGCACCATTGAAATTGCCGAGTGGAAACAGTGATGTTGGCTGACTTACAGTAATTGGATTAATGATGAGATTTGAGATCTCTAGCTGACTTAGTTAATTTTATTGGGATATGTAATGTTAATTAAAGATTGATCCATGTCATTTAATATATGGGTAACCGTAATTAATGCATGGTTTCAAGATTTAATTAGAGACTGCTTTGGAGAAGTAAATGTAATGCAAAGATGGAATGATCCATTGGATCTGACCTAACCTAAGATCTACGATCTTGTTTAAGTGGAAAAATATTTATTTGACCTAGACAGAGAGGTATATGATAACCTCAAGGGGTTATTCATTTGGTATGCAAGAAGTGTGCTACTGAATGTGAAGTATGCAAAAGGGTTGCATAGTTGATTTACTGTTTAGCATGATCTAGCAGAGAAGGCTGAATACAAAAGGAGAGAGTTGCATGTGTGATTGCTTGATGAATTTCCAAGCAGATCAAAAGGTTGAAATGACAATGTAGGCTATCCAGTGAGTTAACATCAGAGTTGTAATTGGATCTAAATTTGTAAATTAAGTTGTATGTATCAGATCACAACTGCTAATTACTTTCTAACCATTGTATCAGTTAAATCCTTTAACAAGGTTGACCTAATAGTCATTTGTATAAATCCTCTAACAAGGTAACATTCAGGTGGAATGTTTTAAGTCCTCTAACAAGGCCACTCCTGACAAGGTGATTAAATCCTTTAACTAGGTCACACCTAGCAGTGTGTTATTGTAACCTTTAACAAGGTTGGCTCCCCACAGGGAATCACTTTAGAAGAGTGAAAACTTGGTAGCATGTTACTAGTGGTTTTTCCCATATTGGGTTTACACGTTAAATACTTGTATCAACTTGTGTGAATGCTTATGGTTTGTTTTATTGTTATGTTTCTACAAGCTAATTTCAATTGATAGTAAATTGCATGATTAAAGTTGTTGACATATGCTACTGCTGCCGAGTAGATCTGAAATACAGAAAGTTTTTATTTGCTACATCTAGACCTGAGGATAACTGATTCACCCCTCCCCTCTCAATTATTCTAAATTCATTCTAACAGCAAGAACTTCCCATGGGATAAGTTTTTCATCCTCAATGATGTCGGACAAGTATTTAATGCCCAAAGCATTCCATTTCTTTGCTGAACACACTTGAAATTGAGCTAATGGTTTGACTCCTTTAAAGAGGTTCCACCATATTGATCTTTCTCTATGGATATTTAGAAGGTGATAAAGGAGGTTTTCTTCTGATAAGTAGGGTCTAATAGACTCCCATCCCTTCCAAATGGATTGAAAAACCTCAGATCCTGCAACTGTGACCTTGAATTTCCCTGCCATTAGGTCAATTAGTGGCAGATTTTTCCATTGTCTAGCCTAGAACGGGGTGCCTCTGCTAATTTTGTATCTCACCAAGATCTTCCAGGGTTCATTTCCCTGGGAGGCTTTGGCAACACACTTAACAGCTAGAGCACTACCTTGCTTCCTGAGATCTTTTAGTCCTAGGCACCCTTGCTCGGTAGATCTAGTGCACCAGTCTCATCTCATAGCATGAGATTTTTTTTTCCTTTTCCATCTGGCCAGAGGTAATTTCTGACTACTTTCTGAATGAAGTCAATCTTTCCTTGGTTAAATAGCCAGGCTAAGGAGTAGTATATGGGGTAAGAATCCAAAATATTTTCACACACCTAAACCCTACCTACCAATGATAGGTATTTGTTATTTCACTTCTTCAGCTTCGCTTCAATCTTGTTTTTCACCCAATTCCACATAATCTTAAGATCTGGTCTTACAGCGAATGGAATTCCAAGGTACCTGATCTGATGGAGGGGTCCTCCCCAACTAAATCCATATTGATTACACCATCCCAGAGGAGACTCCTCCTAGCTCAGTAGGGTAGACTTAGGTATGGGCAGCTTGCTTCCTGAGGCTAGACAGACTATGTCCAATTTTTCCATGAGGCATTTCAAGTTACCCTCACTCATCTCTACCGTGAGGGAGGTGTCATCAGCAAATTGGATGTTTAATAGTTCTTCCTCATTGGGAAGGAGGATTCCCTTAACTTTTGGAAATATAGAATTATCTCTTAAAATATAGTATAAGGAATTTGCTGCTATCACAAACAGGGCAGGAGCCAGAGGGCATCCTTGTCTTATGGATCTAGTTAGAAGGAATGGTTTAGAATTCTCTCCATTCACTTCAACCATCATAGTGGCCCCATTAATTAGTGTCAAGACCATCCTATTGAATTCTTTAGGGAATCCCAGAGCTTCTAGCATTGTAATAATGAACTGCCATTCTATTCTATCAAAGGCCTTTTCATAGTCTATTAAAAGCATATTGACCTATTGTCCAGAGCATCTTTCCCATTCCATAGCCTCCCAGTAGGTAATGAGGCTCTCCAAAATATATCTACCTTTTACAAATCCAGTTTGGGTGGGGCTGATAACTTTGGGTAGTATATCTACCAGCCTCCTAGCCAAAACTTTGGCCAAGATTTTGTATGACACATTCAGCAGGGTTATGGGTCTCCATTTTTTTATTAGGGTTTTATCTCCCTCCTTAGGGATAATATTAATGCATCTAGTGTTTATTTCTATCCCCAAGGATCCAATATTGATAGATTCATTGTATACCCTTAGAAGATCTTGGGTGATCCAGTCTATGTTGCTCTTATAGAACTCAATAGGCAGCCCGTCTGGACCCGGGGCCTTGTCATTACTCATATGCCCAATGGCTTCAAAAATATCTTCAACAGATAGGGGTCTACTTAGGGTTGTTGCATCCTCTATCTTGAGAGAGGGAGGGATAATGCCCTTAATCCTGTCTCTCATTACACTCATCTCTAATTCTGAGTCTTCCAAGGTGAACAGGTGGGAATAGTAATCTACAAAGGCCTGTAGGATGCCTTCTTGGGTTGAGAGAGTAACCCCTTCTTGGAAAATGTAGCTAATACTATTCTTAGCCTCCTTAGCTTTTAGTATTTGGAGGAAAAATTTGGAGCCTCTATCCCCTTCCTTGATCCAGTTGGCCCTGGCCCTAACCTTAGCTCCATTGATCTTATATTGTTGAAGCTTTCTAAGTGAGTCTCTAGCCCAAGCTAGGCTACTGCTTGCTTCTTCATCTATAGGGTTCCTCTGGCTTCTCAATTTTGCTTGGCAGAGCTCCTTCTGCAGCTCTATCTCAGCTCTTCTAGAGTCCTTAGCCCACTTCTTTCCAGCCACTTGAAACATTGTCCTCCAACTATTGGTGCACTGGTTCCAACAATCAATGGCACTCTATTGCTTAGCCACTCCATATTTGAACCATCTAATCAATAGGGTGGCATCTCTGATATCACCATTCTTCAACAATGAGGTGTTAAGAGCAAAGGATTTCCTACTTCTCCCGGGGGATGGGCATTTCCCCAATTGAAACAGCGAAGTGATAACAGGATGGTGATCCAACAGTGAATAAGGTACCACCTTGATGCTTTTACCACTTGCCTCCTTCTTGAAACTAAAGAAATCCTTATTAGCATAGACTCTATCCAACCTATAGTAGATCCTCCTATTACCCTTCTGGTAGTTAAACTAGGTATGCCAAATGTCGATGTGTTCCTTCTTTTGACCTGCTAGTGGGTCAAACAACCTAAGTTTGATGGTCATCTTAAACCAGAAGAATTTCTCATTTCCTTTCCAATCCATTCTAGAACCTCCTCCCTTATCCTGGGGGGATTCAACCATGTTGAAATCCCCTACAACCACCCATGGTATATCTTTCATCTTACACATCCAATCCCATAGCTAGATTCTGTCATTGTGATCATTTGAAGCATAGACTAAGCAAACCCCAAACTCTGTATTGCAATCCTTAAATCTCACCCAAGAAACTCTATCACATGGGGAGAATCCCTAGTCAGAGATTTTTTTGGCCCATCTAGGGTGGATAAGGATAGTATTCCCCCCCCCCTTTACCTCTCTAGTGATGGGTGAAGATACTCCTGGCTTTAGGCCAAATACATTTGAAGGCTACCTCTAAAGAGAACCCGACTACTTTGATCTCCTACAGTAGAAGGAAATCAAATCCTTTTTGCATCCTGATGAATCTCTTAACTACATATTTCCTATCAGGGGATTCAAGACCCCTCACATTCCACGTAGCAAGCTTAAATTCCATGTCTAGACTAGGAATCTTGTTCCATAGGAGCTTGAAAGCTCTTAAAACAATTAGGGAGGGTCCTCTTTTGAATCTTCAAGGGCTTGATATTGGAGGCATTATTGGGAGGCCTAGCTCTCTTCTTCCTGTCCAGGGGAGACACTCCTCCATCTAGGGGTACTCCAGAATCAGTCTTGATCTCCAGGTCAGACTCCTTGGTAAGGGGTTTCCTGATCTTCTTCTTGGCTCTGAAGGTAAATCCCGGGGGCTCCTCTGCCACTCCTACAACCATGGCCACCTCCATCCCTTCAACCTCCCCTTCTTCCAAATCCCCACTCGAGCCATAGGAGAGGGGAGTAGGATGATCTTCGAGCCCAGTCAGCCACTTCTCATTCAGGATTGGTGACTTTCAAGGGGTTACATCTGGGGTCGGGGGGCATGGATCACTATGAGGGAGAAGTGATTGAGTTTCTCCTCTTTATCATATTCCTCTCTAATGGCATCTAGAGCACCCGATGGGAAGCTCTCCTAGGGTCCCTCTGTAATCTTGAGAGAGTGTTTGGGTGAGACATCTCCGACATCATTACAGGAGTAGTTAGGATCTCTCTTCTTGAGGGCTGAGATTTTCTTAATCTTATTAAGAACAATTTGTTGTGCATTAAGTTTACGGTGTTTGAATCCTGAGTCCTTCAGTTTCAATCCAAATTCTAGGTTTTCTACAATAGGTGGCTCAAGAACCTCTTCTATACTGGGGCTAGCTTGGGGCGTACATCCAGACTCTTCATTAAAGGCTTTCTTTAGGGATTCTAGGGATTCTGCAAGGGATTCAGAAGTTCTAGGAATGGAAAAGTTAAGGTTCTTACTGGTAACCAAATTACCAGTGGTAGATTCATTCCTCTTTGGTATTTTTGGATTCTAATTTCTTTTTACCACCTTTAGTGTTTGGATTAGGGTTCTTTTTCAAAAGTAGGGGACAATGGTGTCTCTAGTGGCCTTCCCTTCTGTACAAGAAACACGAATTAAGGCCTCCTAAAAAGGAGATAGGGAAAAAATGTGATTGATTGCCAAGATCAAAATGGATTCCCCCCAAGAGATCGATCCCCAAGTTGATAGTAATTAAAATTTTGACATCCATGTGAGGAAGCAAAACATCTATTTTATCAACCCTGAGCACCATGCCAAAGGGTTCCAGGGCTTGTGGGATCATGTTCCATAGAAAAGGTAGAACGCTACCAAGGGTAACCCAATCAGGGCTTGAGAGGGCTAAAACTTCATTATGGGAAGCATCGAGTGACCAGGGGAGGGCTCTAAAGTTGGCCGAGTCTATTTGCCAGAATTGCCTAGCAATAATCGCCTTCTAGGAATTAGGGTTCTTAAGGAAGATAAGGAAAAGACCTCTCTGGATCATTCACAGAAAGGAGAAGTGAAATCCAAATTTCTTCCTCCATACATTTTGTAACCAATCATTAAGGAAAGACCTGGAGGGGAGTTTATTTAGGTCTTGGGCAGCAAGAAACACAACAGAGTTCCTAAGAGACTCCTTTTCTTTTTAAATAACTAAAGACATCTGAGCATTAGGTTTAATAACACAAATAGTAGAAGATTCAGAACCCTCACCTCCAGAGTTGGCTCCATCACTTCCTTTCGCAGGTCCGTCGTCATCAATCTTGAACTTGGCTTCTGGTAGAATAATGGTATCCTCGCTTAGCACCTACTTGAATGACTTTCCTCGCACTCCAGAATCTGGCCCAGGAGAATGAGTCACCATAATCTAGGGTAGAGACCAAGTATAGGGGGCACATTGAATGCTTTTCAGACCGGCCGAGGACATCAGCGTCCGCCAAGTTGCAGAATCTCAATTATCATTCAAGATTCATCGTGTCATTATTTCATGATGATGCATCTTTTTCATAATAATTCTTTATGCATGATGTGAGAATGAAAGAGAGTATGAATGAATCCTACGAGCACATCTATGGATCAAACTGAAAGTTTCAAGAACCAGAACAACAAAAGGTGAATTTGGTTATCAAGAACCAAGAACAGAGGCTACCGAGAAATAGAGGTATTATTCAATCACATCAGGTGATATACTTATACATGTAATCTTAAATGGATCTGTAATCAGAAATAGGAGATTTCATACACTAGGTCAAATTGTAATTTTCTTACATTCTAACAAGTGAAGCAAAGTGTAAAAATCCTTTCAAGGAAGGTGGATATAACCATCCAATTGTAAATCTCTTAACTGAGTGCACACTAAATAGTGTTGCTAAATCTCTTAACAGAGTAGACTTTAACAGGTCTCCACAGATACTCCTAATAGGTTATATCATTAGAAGTGATCAAATTTTAAGCCTTAACTGGCCCCTTCCAATCTGCAGATAGTGAAGAATTTGTGGGTGTCATCCCCACCGCAGTTTTTTCTTCCTAACAGGAGTTTTCAGTGTTATCATATCTTGTGTTATGTGTCAATTACTTTCATGAATGTTCACATGTTTGATTAAGTTTATGAATTGTTAAATCTTACATCAAGATAGCATAGAATAGGTGTTTGGATAAACAATTGATTACCTAAAGGATAAAGGTTAAAAGATACAAAAGTTTTAGAGGTATTGATTCACCCCTCCCCTCTCAGTACACACTTCCCATTAATTCCAACATGGCTACCAATGGATCTCCTTGATGAATTGAGTGCTTGAATTTATTTGAATGCTTGAATTCTTGATAGTAGATGCTTGCTTCAATAGATCATGCATAGATTTTGGATGGATGGAATTGCTTCTTGTGTCTTGGATTGTTAGAGAAAATGAGAGGAGAAGGCTTCCTTATATATGAATCTAGGGCACAATCTTCTAGAGAGGCCTACATAGGAGAATTAAATTCACATTAGACCTATACCCCTAGAAGAGGACCTATATTAAATATAATTTAAGAGTCATCATTTTGAAACCCAAAATAGCCGACCCAGAAGCGGGAATTAAATCTTTCCGAAGCCCCACATCCGAAAACCCCAGAAACTTGAAATATGGACCCTAGGCCAAAAAAATGTTGATTATGACCTAGGTCAAGGTCAATTTTGACCTTGACCTAGGTCAAGGTTGAGGTTGACCTTGACCCAGAAAGTTTGATTTTGACCCTGAGGTCAAAAATCTCAATTTTGCAGTCTAGGCTGCCAGAAACATGCTGGAGAAAAGTGGGAAATGGGGTAGAATAGGGGAGAAATCTAGATCCAAGTCAAAGACCCATTCAAAGCACTTGACATGACCCCAAACCACTTACTCAGAAGGCTAAACCAGCCCACAATGGAAGTGCTTCCATTTTCTGACTATACATTCTCTTATCAACGTTTATGGACCAATAAAAACTAATGATAAAAAAGAACTTTGGAAGGAGATGGAGTTTTATTTTAGACAGAATTATGATTTGAATTTTGTTATAGGTGGTGAATTTAATGCAATATTACATCTAAATTAGAAAAATGGTAGTGTATAACAAGAATCACAACCCTTAAAATATTTCAGAGAATGGGTGATCAACAATAATATTTTGGATATCAGTACTAGAAATGCTCATTCACATGGAATAATCATAGGGAGGGTTATAGTAACATAGCATAAAAACTGGATAAATTCATGTTTAAAGGTGATTTAATTTCTTTTTAATATAACTCTTTCTTATTCAATAGTAGGAATTTCTGGTTCAGGCTATTTTCCAGTCACTTTTTCTGGATCTAAGATGTATTGTTTAGTCTCAAAATTAAAATTGCTTAAGCAAAAAATATTGCAATGGAATAAAGAGCATTTTAAGAACATACTCACAAAAAAATATGAGGTAGAAAAATAAATTCAAGATCTCAATGAAATTGTAATAAGAGGAAGGTATGGATAGTAATGGATATCTCAGAGAGAAAGAGCTTCTTATGAAACATGGGGAACTCTTAATGAAAGAAGAAAAATTTTGGAAACAAAAATAGAGAGAGACATGGTTATCAAATGGGGATAGGGATTCAAAGTTCTTTCACAACAATACAAAACAAAGAAGAAATATTAATAGGATATTGAAGATAAAAAATGAAAGGGGTGAATTAGTTGATAATCCAAATGATCTAACTAAGGAATTTATTAAATTTTATCAAAATACATTAAATAATTGGGAGTATTCAGAGTTAAACAGTCAACAACTATTATTAAATAATATTCCTAATATTATAATAGAAGATCATAACATAATATTAAATAGTGAATTTAATATGGAAGAAATAAAAGCACCCTTAGATCAATTGCATCCAGATAAGGCTCCAGGCTCGAATGGCTTTCAAGTTGGTTTCTTCCAAAAATGTTGGTGTTTCCTCAGGCCAGAGATGAAAGAAGCAATTGATAGTACAAGTAAATTAGGTAGGTTACTCAAAGAGATAAACAATACATTCATAACTCTCATTCCTAAAAAATAAAAATAAAACTAAGGAATTGGGAGATTTTTAACCAATTCCTTTATCTAGTACTATATATAAGGTCATATCAAAAGCAATAGTAAACATAATTAAGAACTTGCTTCCCAACATTATATCGAAAGAGAAAACCAAGTTTGTACCAGGCATATCCATCTTAGGTGGGGTCATTATAGCAGAGGAGGTTGTTCACTCAACCCAATTTAATCAAGAACCATGTATCTTTATCAAACTAGACATTAAAAAATCATATGACAAAGTTGACTAGAGATTCCTTTGTAAATGTCTAGAATCTTTTGGTTTCTCTGGACAATGGATTAACTTAATTTTTAGTTGTATGTCTACCCTTGGAATATCACTTTTATTAAATGGATCACTTGTAGGTTGCTTTGAAATATCTAGGGGAATGAGGCATGGGAATCCCATATCCCCTTTCCTCTTCAAAATCATGGCAGAAGCCTTCAGAAGATCGGTTCAAAGAGAACAACAGTTGGGACAAGTAATAGGTATCAAAGTAATAGAAGGTGTTTCAAATATTACCCATCAACAATTTGCAGATGATACATTTATTTCTAGTAAAAGTGTGGTGGAAGAAGTAATATTCTTCAAGGATTTATTGAAACAATATATGTAGGTATTTGGACAAATGGTTAATGCAGAAAAATTTAAAATTTACTTTTTAAACACTAACCCTATAGTAGAGGAAGATATATGCCAAATATTAGGTTTAAAAAGGCACACTTCCATGTAGATATCTAGGACTTCCACAAGATAAAGGTAACATAACTAGTAAATTATGGGAACCCATAGTTCAAAAGATAGATCAGAAGATGGATACCTAGAAAGGCAAGTGGTTGTCAAACATAGGTAGAGAAAGTATGCTCAAATCAATACTTTTAGAAATAACCACATATCATATGTCATATATGCCTCTAACACAAGGAGATAACAATAAATTAGAAAAGAAAAAGAGAACATTTTTATGGAAGGGGGTCTCATAAAATAAAAACTAGCACTTATCAAAAGGAATAAGATCTGAAAACCAACCAAAGTTGGGGGGTTGGGCATCAAAAACCTTAGTTGGAAAAGTAAATCCTTAGGGGAAAATTTGGCATGGAAGATATGTCAAGATCTGGAGAGTAAATGGGTCAAAATTGTTTGAAATAAATATTTGCAAGGCAATGACCCTTTTAGTATCTTTAGAATAGGAAACTCCCCTAAAGGCTCCCGAGTATGGAATTTCATACGAGTATATAGGAACATCATAATGGAAAATATTACTTTAGATATGCATCTGCACTAAATGGGGTAAATTGTATCATAAACTATTTATTAATAAAAATTTCTGGCTACGGCCGTTTACCGATCAAAAAAAAAATATTACTTTAGATATAGCCAATGGGGAAAACCCACTATTTTGGGAAGATTCATTGGGGGGTAAACAACATTAGATAATATAATTTATTCTCCTAGAATAAAAAGAAGTTATGATAAATATTTAGGGAAATAAAGTTAAAGATTCCATTAGGAGATCTCGCTCTTGGATGACAATGGAAATCCTTTGACGATACACCCTAACAAGGGAAGAGAGGATAAAACATCTTTTAGAGACAAGGAACATCACAATTAAAAATGGGGAAGACAAACTGATTTGGTCTGGCTCAAACTCAGGGGAATATAAAGTTAAAGCGGGATACATGAGGAAATGAGTAATAATCAGCAGTGGAAGAATATTGATCTACCCACAACTTGTGTTGGGATAAGGTTTGTTTACCAAAGGCTAGTATATTTTTATGGGATACCTTAAAGAAAAGAATTCTGACCATATAATGGTTTAGGAAAATTGGGTTTGAGGGCCCTTCAAGATGCCCTCTTTGCGAATCATATGAAGAAACAACAGATCACTTGTTACTTAATTTCCCCTACACTGTGGAATGTTTTGATTAAGAGAAAATCAGGTTTTAGAGGACTCCAAACCTTTACAAAAGAGAGAAGCAGGTATTCAACGTAGTCCACATAAGAAAAGTGAGAAACTAAGCATAAAAGCTAGAAACAACAAGCTGACAACCTATACAAAATTCAATGGACCTAAAACTAGAAAAAGGAAAGTAAACAACCAAAATAGAAATGAAACGTAAGAGAACCCGAGCAGAGGCCTAGAAATTCTTTAGCAGCTTAGCTGCTTCAATCACCATTAGATCCATATTAACTGCTGCATTTTTCAACTCCTCCATCTCTTTCTCATTCTTGGCACCTCTTTTCTTAGCACTGGATCTAGTCCTCTTACTAGGTCTAGAGCTGTCATCCACAATGGATTTATCAGCTTCGATGTCCTGGGTACTTTTATCCTGCTCCAACTTATTGACCAAAATTTTGACATGCTTAGCTGAAGCTTTTAGGATTGTGTAGCTTTGTTCCCTACCTTCTTTAGTCTTTTGCACTAGGATTATGCAAGAAATTAAATTCGAAGGCAACATTTGTAAATAATTTGTTAGATACTTTAAAAGGTTGGTCAATGATCTGCAGGGACAGTTTATACAATTTCATATGAAAATTGCTCCTTCCATTTTGGCATGAGAAGTATGGAAAGAAAGAAATAAATGACTATTTCAAGAAAAAAAATATGTATAGAGACAACTTACTTAATAAGATTGAGGTTTTCATTGTAGAAGTGGTTAACAATAGACTACGAAAAAAAGGTCGAATAGAGAGTAAGTTTACAACTGGGACAATAGAATCAGAAAAGAATGATATGGTCTATGAATTCCCCCATAATTTGGCAAAGATGGGAACAAAAAAAAATGAGATAGAGATCAATGCAGATGTACCCCCCCCCCCCCNGCCCCCCCCCCCCCCCCCCAACATGGGTGGTTCAAACTCAACTTTGATGGGGCCTCAAGGGGTAACATGTGCATTGCAGGAATTGGATGTGTTATCCATCATTGGGATGGTAATATATGTGCTAGGATTGTGAGGCCGATAGGTACAACCACCAATAATATTATATAAATGGATACTCTCATTGAAGGAACCTTTATTTGCAAAGATTTGGAGATCAAGAAACTCAAAATTTAGGGAGACTCTCAGATTATCATTAATGCAGTAAGGACTAAGAAAACCCCGAATTGGATGATAAACTCCAGAGTAGGAAGAGCCCTAAATTTTTTCTATTTCTATATTACAGAAGAGATGATTGCTTTTTTTCCCTTATTAGGTATTTGTATCTAAGGTAATTAGCATTGAGATTATAGAAATATAAATCCTGCATATTATATGGAAGTGAGATCTCATCTAATATGCTTGGATAAGCTAAATAATCATCATGGATAAATTTGATTCAATCTCAGCAAACATGTTGGGCATTTACATGATTAAGATATTCTAACTAACGTCTTTATCTGCCTTTTCGAGTAACTTGATAATATATTGTTGAATATGTTGATATTTTTTGAGAAGGTATTTTTACTAATTTATGTATTTTGTTCTTCAATGTTAAAGATTGGCATTCATACTCATATGTGTGTGTGTGTGTGTGTGTGTGTGTGTGTGTGTGTGTGTGTGTGTGTGTGTGTACACATACACATATATGTATGCATGCATGTATGAATGTATGTATGTATGTATCCACACACACACACACACATATATATGTACACATGTATATATATGTGTGTGTGTGTGTG
>MU223206.1:4033136-4051340 GCA_018584345.1 Thuja plicata | reverse complement strand
TGTGTCAGGTGACTAGGTTCATGAGGTGGACTAGGGGACTTAGTCATATTTAGTGATTGTGTATTTAATTAAATCACTTTTAATGAGACTAATTTAGAAGACTTAGGATAGGAAGAATAGACTATAGTGAATGTATTTAAATAAATTAAATAATTACTTAATACATAGAAGAAATAAATATTAATTAAATAATAAATATTTAATTAATTAATTAGTGAAGCTATTTTTTAGTGTATACACATACATACATACATGCATGCATGTATGTATGTATGTATGCGTGTATGTATGTATGTATGTATGTATGTATGTATGTATGTATGTATGTATGTATGTATGTATGTATGTATGTATGTATATTTGTATAAACACACATATATACATATACATATATATACATACACATATATACATACATTTGGAAAGACTTGGAGATCAAGAAACTCAAAATTGAGGGAGACTTAGATTATCATTAATGCAGTAAGGACTAAGCAAACCCTAAATTGGATGATAAACTCTAGACTAGGAAGAGCCCTGAAGTTGCTAAATTATTTCAAAGAATTTAAGATTAACCATATTTATAGGGAGGGTAATAGAGTAGCATATATGTTAGCTAATCTAGGAGCAGATGGATGGTTCATAGAGAAAATAGGTCCCTGAGTAACAAGGACCACAAGGACATCTTTAATGAGAACCAAACATACAGGTAATATCAGTCGCTCAGAGAATTATAAATTATGGTTACATTTTCATTGTAGGTGTTATTATTACATTAAGGATGTTTAGAGAATACAGTTTCATAATGGGTACTTCTAGGTAAGATGGTTCAAATTTCTTGCTTTATGCAGTAACTAAATTTGGTAAATTGCTCAAACTGCCTAATGGAAAGTAGAGTGATGGCTTTAAATACTTAAGCAATTTTGCCTTTTAAAATAGTGATCATATTTTCACTTTATGATAAGGATTGATATGTGTAGACACCTAAAAATGGTTCATTTCCTATGCCCCATTTTTAACATGTCTTCTATATTGTGTGTTTAATCTTTATCATTCACTAATATTTTGTCATTCTTCCATGTCATCACTTACTAAAATTTCTCTCATTTTGGCCAAATTGATCATCTTCCTAAATCAATCCAAGATCAATCCAAACTCATCAATGTCTTATCAATCTCTTTCAATCAATCCTCTGGCATTGTCAAAGTTCATTGATGCCTTATTATCATTTAATAACTCCAATAGCATTGTCAAAGTTCAACGATGCTATTTCATCATCAATCATCATGTTGAGAGCATTGTCAAAGTTCATCGATGCCTCGCTGTCACTTTCACATTTCAGGAGCATTGTCCAAGTTCATCAATGTCTCCCTATCTTTATTTATCCTCTAGTGTCATCAAAGTTCATTGATGTCATAATATCATTTCCAATCATCATTTCGAGAGCATTGTCAAAGTCCGTTGATGCCTCATGATTTCCTAAACTATTCCAAAATCATCAGAATTGATCCTAATCCTTATCAATATTATCAAAATCATTTCAATTGTACAATAATATCTTTAATTTGATTGACAATTCACTAATTTATCCTCTTGGGATGAATAACCTATAGTTTATCCCTATGTCCTAATTGAATAAATAAATTGACTTTATTTATTCCCCTTTTCCTAAGTCTTCACAATTAATTAATTTTTCATTAATTAATTAATTACCTAATTCCAATTTATGGGATTTTATAATTTCATAAATACTAATTTAGATTTGTGAGGAATATTGATTTATTAATTGATTAAATCCTCCTAATCTCACCTAATTGTCATATCCCTTAATTGAGGATTCACATCCCTATTAAGGTGCTTCATGATATCTCCCATATATCTTCAATATCTCCTTCATTCATTTTCCCACATATCATGCTTCCAAATATCCTACTTACCTTTCCCTTCATTATGCATTGATTCTATGCAATCTTCACCTAATTGCTTCTCATTTTCTACAAATTGAGATGTTTTTCTCTCATTCAATTTTAAGAACCACTATCTCCTAGTATTCTCACTATCAACTTTTGCTCGCAAATTCATTGTGAAATTGTGTTATTGTCAAAGAGCAACATAATCTACCTCTATGGAGAAGAAAGGAGGACATTTGAGCATCATTTGAAGGGAGTTCTTATGTTTCTATTGCATATTATTTATGAATTCTTATTTCAATGGCTCTAATGTTAGATTAGATAGGTTAGCATATTGTTTAGGTTTTGTGGTTACCTAGATATGCTTTTCATGCCTTTTTTTGGTCTTACATTTGGTGAAGCCAACGTGAACATGCTAAAAATCTGATAAATTTGTTTGCATGCAGGTTTTCTTTGTTGTTGCATGCAGGTTTTCAATGATCTAATCATATCTCCTAAATGGCTTGGAATTTGTTTCTAAAAATTTTATTGCAGATTGGGGATGGTATCAGGACCCTACAAACCGAAAATCAGATTTTTCTCATTAATTTTGTACAATTTATTTTGTTTTTCTGATTTTTCATAAAAACTTAATTTTGGACGCAAATTAGCGAATTTTTTTAAAAAAATTACATTTCTAGATAGCTCTTCAAAATATAAATGGGGTCTTTTCTCTAAGTTTTTTATTTTAATTAAACATAATGACCAAAATAAATACATCTTTGAAAACTGGTTTGTTTTCAAAAATAGGGTCTCTAGGGCACAAATTAAGGAATTTTTTAAAAATTATTACATTTTTGGAAATCTCACTGATTTTTAAGAGGGTTTATTTCTTTACATTTCTACTTTTTAGGTCTAGATATATATCTAAAAATTAGATGTTTATGACTACGTAAAAAGCATAAAAAAATTAAGGTGCACTTGTTCCAATTTCAATTGATTTGTATACTTTTCTTTTGTGTGCATGTTTTCTGTGTTACTGAGTATTTGTGCATCATTTTGGAAATCATGGGATGAATAATGAATCATAAAACTACTAATTATTTTGATGCAGGACATTTGTAGAAGACCTTGTGTGTTTTCTGAAACTTTCATGTGTGTTTTTAGTAGTTAGAAAACACTTCAGCTTGATGCTTTAAAATGAATCATTTCATTCATGTGTCTGAAGTGTCTTCTAGTTTTTGTAAACCCTAATAAATGTATGGACGTATCATCTCCCCTCACCTTTGTGGATCTTTGGTGTAAGAAAAATCCATTCAAATCCTTTAGTGTGGCTACCTCCCAAGTGCTTTAACAGATCTAGTGAGAGTGGATTTCCCTACCGATAATAGGCTAAAGCCAAGCCCTTTCGAACTAGTATAGAAAATATGTCATTATGATTAATCTCACAATGAATAGGTGTTGAATATGTTATATCAAGAAAAATATCTCCATCAGCACCATTGTGGTGCGTAAAAACCTACAGATCATAACTTTTGTAGGTTGGGTGGCTTCCATAGCAGAGCTGATCTTCTGCATGTATAACCACCCAAACGGATACCTTTACTAAACACCATGTTGTAGTATCCAAAAACCTTCTATCTATTGGTGCGGAAGGTCAGAGACCAACTAAGACACCCCACACTTTCATGACTATTAGTCGAGACAACAGTCCCTTGGGAAAAGATGACCCTTGGGACTTGAAGCTTGGAGTTCCTAAGAAGTGAGTGCACTGTACGGAGGATCCTGTGCCTCCAAGATTCTAGGTTTTCTACTATTATTAAGTGTGGATGAACTTTGGTTCAAGTTGGGATTCAACAGATATTATCCTTGCTATCCTTAGGATGTGGTGTATTTGTTCCTTTTTAAAACAGCCATTCTCAATGATGTGTCTTGCGTGAGTGCTTCAAACTTTAATAAAAATGGCAAAATATTAAAAACACTCTTCTTAAAGAACCATTTTTCCAAGTCAACTTCCAAAATAATCAAATGGTCAAAAAACACCTTGTCTTTGAGTAAACATATGGAACCTTAAACTTTTCACTTGGAACCTCTTGGCATGCTTGATAGTCTTCATCTTGCATATTCATGTCCTAATATCCTTGCATTTTCATTTAAAAAGTCCCTTGCATTTTAGGCCTTATCATAATCCTCATTATAATCCCTCTTGTATAATTCCTAATCATAGTCCTCTTGCATACATAGCTCATTTTAGATCCTCTTTAAAAGCTTTGCAAACAATCCTAGAAAGTATCCAAATCAGGGAACATTTCTTTATGGCGCTGAAAATAGGATCTTCACTTGGTCCCCTTTGTCCCAAAAATTTTAAACCACCCTTGTCAATTGGTCACAATCCACCTTTGTCATGATGGATTTGACCTAAATCTCTCATACAATCAATGCATTCTAAGGACCCACAAAATAATCAAAAATCAAAAAGCATGTGGATTCCCAAGAAGCTCCTTGAAGCACAAATTCCCAAAGAAACGTCCAAATTGGCATCCAAAGTTGCTATCTCTCCATCTAAAATCCTTCCATCTTCCAAATCCATTTTGGGTCCTTGTGTCCCAAAATCCATATCCATTCCTTCATTAATCCTTCAAACTCCAAAATATCTTTTTCCTCCATCACTCCATCACCCCTCAAGGTGTGTGCCAATGTTGTTCTTGCACACATATCCATCCATTCAAAATCCATCCTTCTTTCACACCCTCCATCATCCAACACTTATTTTCCAACCTTTCATCCAACCTATCCAATCCTTTGCATAAAGCTTGTCCCATCCTTATCCAATCACCCACTTCATATCCCTTTGTCATTACCCTACTAATGTCTTTGCACAATATATTTCAAAATCACATTTTAAAGAGTAAGGCACTTGAGTCCTCCGTTCATGTCATTTCATGTGTCCAATTTTTTTTTCTGAAAAAGTCAAAAATATAAAAAAATAATAATAATAAAAAATAAGGAAATAGTTGCCTTGATAAAAACCTAGAAAACAGTCATCTTGGCAACACAAAAAAGAGTGAAGAGAAATAATTTCATCCAATAGTGAAAACCTGGCAAACAGGCACTTTAAGCAAGTACCATGATGAAAACCTGGCAAACAGGCGTCATGTGTAATTCTATGAAGTTCTTGCAGTCTATACTTGGGGTAAGATTTCATTGGCATTATCCTGCATTATCCCCAGCATGTCCTCCATTATCCCCAGCATGTCCTCCATTATCCTATGTCTATCATATCCATTATCCTATCCCCTTTTCCCCAACTTTGATCTTGACATGGTTACAAATCTTCCTTGAAGCATCACATGTCCTATCTGCTTTACATTGTCTTGATCCCTTTGGTCTTTATTGCCTATCCTATCACAACCTTTCATCCATATTCCATATCCCTTCTCATTATCCCTAATCAATTTTGCATATCCTATCCATATCCTATCATTTTCTTGTTCATATCTTGTCATTATCCTATCCAGGTCCTTACATTGTCCTATCCAACTCCCTATCTTGGTCTTGATGTAAAATAAGGACGTTCAATGCAAAACATGTTTTCAAAGAAAAACCTCTTGACATGTCCATTTCTCGCATTCCATCCACTACATTATTTTCCTTATCCTATCATTGTCTTAACCAGTCCCTTCGCTTGTTGAAAAAATTGTTATCCCATTTCTTGGATACTCCTTGGCACCTAAACAAATACCATGCAAGTGACCCTTGGCCTTTGTCCATCTACCAGTCCATTTCCCCTTTGACAATGTCCCTTCCTTGCTAGACACTAGAGGCAATTCAAATCTTGCAACTTGTAAATATCTTAATGGCTTGAAAAAATCCTAAAAATCCAAATAGAAGCTAGAAATCTAAAAAAATTAAATAATGTCCTAAAAAAATCTCTAAAAATCAAATACGATCCTTAAAAAAGATTCTAAAAATCAAATATGATAGTGAAAAAATCCTTAAAAATTTGTCAAAAGTCCTGAAAAAAGATCATCACAAAAACATTCAAATATCTCAAAATTCTCAAAATTGCAAAAATCTCTTCAAAAATTTGTAATAAATTTGTACATACTTGTCCTTCTTTTGTGAAATGATCATCATGTTTGCAGACATCTGTGGGAGATTCATCATCCTGTGCTTAACAAAATCATGTTCTCACAAACGTAATCTGACTCATTGTGACTCAACATTCAACCTGTTTGGACCTATTCAATCTTTCGATCTTTACTATCAATCAATCTGTCCAATTTTTCAATCATTTATCCAATCAATCAATTTCCAAACTAAGCTATCAAACAAAGAACATTTAATACAGGTAACAACAAGAGCAGAATGGTTGTTGGCTCACATTATTTCAGTGAGTGTTTTTATCTTTCATTGATTTTTATCTTTTTTGTTTTTCTTCTACATGTTTAATGATCTCATGAAATTATGGGGCTTGTATGCTATATGCTTCAGGATGGAGAAGATCATCCTTTGTTTGCATCATGTTTGTCTACACAAAAGGATGGTTTTCTTGCTCTATCTTTTTGTGCCACGATGCGATGCATCCAATTTTTCTATATCAAAATAAGCTCTTATGACATAATTGCACTTATGAAAGCCAACATCTTTCTATATTACTAACATTTCTTCGTCTAATTTCTTCTTTCTACTAACATTTCTTCAATCAAACATCTTTCTTGTCAAAAAATTGTCCTCATATCAATTTCTACTCAATTTTCCATTTGGGCATCCTACCTCCATTCTGTTGATCCACTGGGGCATGATCTTCTATTTTTCTTTGAGCCAACGCTCATAATCACATTGTCTCAAAGAGAGGCAAACTGTAGACACCTAAAAATGGTTCATTGCATATGCCCCATTTTTAACATGTCTTCTATATTGTGTGTTTGATCTTTATCGTTCACTAATATTGTGTCATTCTTCCATGTCATCAATTACTAACATTTATCTCATTTTGGCCAAATTGATCATCTTCCTAAATCAATCCAAGATCATTCCAAACTCATTTGATTCCAAACTCTTATCAATCTCTTTCAATCAATCCTCTAGCATTGTCAAAGTTCATCGATGCCTTATTATCATTTAATTCCTCCAATAGCATTGTCAAAGTTCATCGATGCTATTTCATCATCAATCATCATTTTGAAGGCATTGTCAAAGTTCATCGATGCCTCGCTGTCACTTTCACATTTCGGGAGCATTGTCCAAGTTTATCGATGTCTCTCTATCTTTATTTATCCTCTGGCGTCATCCAAGTTTATTGATGCCATAATATCATTTCCAATCATCATTTCGAGAGCATTGTCAAAGTTCATCGATGCCTCATGATTTCCTAAATGATTCCATAATCATCAGAATTGATCCTAATCCTTATCAATATTAACAAAATCATTTCAATTGTACAATAATATCTTTAATTTGGTTGATAATTCACTAATTTATCCTCTTGGGATGAATAACCTATAGTTCATCCCTATGTCCTAATTGAATAAATAAATTGACTTTATTTATTCCCCTTTTCCTAAGTCTTCACAATTAATTAATTTTTAATTAATTAATTGCCTAATTCCAATTTATGGGATTTTATAATTTCATAAATACTAATTTAGATTTGTGAGGAATATTGATTTATTAATTGATTAAATCCTCCTAATCTCACCTAATTGTCATATCCCTTAATTGAGGATTCACATCCCTATTAAGGTGCTTCATGATATCTCCCATATATCTTCAATAGCTCCGTCATTCATTTTCCCCCATATCATGCTTCCAAATATCCTACTTACCTTTCCCTTCATTATGCATTGATTCTATGCAATCTTCACCTAATTGCTTCTCATTTTCTATAAATTGAGATGCTTTTCTCTCATTCAATTTTAAGAACTACTATCTCCTAGTATTCTCACTATCAACTTGTGCTTTCAAGTTATTTGTGCAATTGTTTTATTGTCAAAGAGCAACATAATCTACCTCTATGGAGAAGAAAGGAGGACATTTGAGCATCATTTGAAGGGAGTTCTTATGTTTTTATTGCATATTATTTGTGAATTCCTATTTCAATGGCTCTAATGTTAGATTAGATAGGTTAGCATATTGTTTAGGGTTTGTGGTTACCTAGATATGATTTTCATGTCTTTTTCTGGTCTTACATTTGGTGAACCCGACATGAACATGTTAAAAATCTGATAAATTTGTTTGCATGCAGGTTTTCTTTGTTGTTGTGTGCATGTTTTCAATGATCTGATCATATCTCCTAAACGGCCTGGAATTTGTTTTTGAAATTTTTATTGTAGGTTGGGGATGGTATCAGGAGCCTACAGTCCAAAAATCAGATTTTTCTCATTAATTTTGTACATTTTTTTTTATGATTTTTCATAAAAACTTAATTTTGGATGCAAATTAGAGATTTTTTTAAAAAAATTTACATTTCTAGATAGCTCTTCAAAATATAAATGGGGTCTATTCTCTAAGTTTTTTATTTTAACGACACATAATGACCAAAATAAATACATCTTTGAAAAATGATATGTTTTAAAAAATAGGGCCCCTAGGGCACAAATTAAGGAATTTTTTAAAAATTATTACATTTTTGGAAATCTCACTGATTTTTAAGAGGGTTTATTTCTTTACATTTCTAATTTTTAGGTCTAGATATATATCTAAAAATTGGATCTTTATGACTACATAAAAAGCATAAAAAAATCAAGGTGCACTTGTTCCAATTTCAATTGATTTGTATACTTTTCTTTTGTGTGCATGTTTTCTATATTACTGATGATTTGTGCATCATTTTGGCAATCGTGGGATGAATAATTAATCATAAAACTACTAACGATTTTGATGTAGGACATTTGTAGAAGACCTTGTGTGTTTTCTGAAACATTCATGTGTGTTTTTAGTAGTTAGAAAACACTTCAACTTGGTGCTTTAAAATGAATCATTTCATTCATGTGTCTGAAGTGTCCTCTAGTTTTTGTAAACCCTAGGAAATGTATGAAAGTATCCTCTCCCCTCGCCTTCGTGGATCTTGGGTGTAAGAGAAATTCATGCAAATCCTTTAGTGTGGCTACCTCCCAAGTGCTTTAACATAGCCAGTGAGAGTGGATTGCCCAACCAGTAATAGGCTAAATCCAAGCCCTTCCCAACCGGTATAGAAAATATGTCATTATGATTAATCTCACAATGAACGGGTGTTGAATATGTTATACCAGGAAGAATATCTCCCTTAGCACCCTTGTGGTGCGTAAAAACCTACAGAATGTAACTTGTGTAGGCTGGGAGGCCTCCATAACGGAGCTAATCTTCCGCACGTATAACCACCCGAGCGGATGCCTTTACTAAACACCATGTTGTAGTATCCAAAAACCTTCTATCTGTTGGCGCGAAAGGTTGGAGAGCAACTAAGACACCCCACATTTTCATGGCTATTAGTCAAGACAACATTCCCTTGGGAAGTGATGACCCTTGGGACTTGAAGCTTGGAGTGCCTGAGAAGTGAGTGCACTGTAAGGAGGATCCCATGCCTCCAAGATTCTAGGTTGTCCACTATTAGTAAGCATGGATGAACTTTGGTTTAAGTAGGGATTCAACAGATATTGTCCTTGCTATCCTTAGGATATGGTGTATTTGTTCCTTTTTACAACACTCATTCTCAATGATGTGTCTTGCGCGAGTGCTTCAAACTTTAATAAAAATGGAAAAATCTTAAAAACACTCTTCTTAAAGAACCCTTTTTCCAAATCAACTTCCAAAACAATCAAATGGTCAAAACACACCTTGTCTTTGAGTAAACATATGGAACCTTAAACTTTTCACTTGGAACCTCTTGGCATGCTTGATAGTCTTCATCTTGCATATTCATGTCCTAATATCATTGCATTTTCATTTCAAAAGTCCCTTGCATTTTATGCCTTATCATAATCCTCATTATAATCCCTCTTTCATAATTCCTAATCATAGTCTTCTTGCATACATAGCTCATTTTAGATCCTCTTTAAAAGCTTTGCAAACAATCCTAGAAAGTATCCAAATCAGGGAACATTTCTTTATGGTGCTTAAAACAGGATCTTGACTTGGCCCCCTTTGTCCCAAAAATTTTAAAACCCCCCTTATCAATTGGTCACAATCCACCTTTGTCATGATGGATTTGACCTAATCCTTTTTATCAAAATTGTCCCTTACCCCTCGATCATTTTTTTTTTTCAAGTCAATATTCTTATTCAACCTCATAAGGTTATGCTCTTAGGTTTGTCTCCTTTCCAAAGATTTCTTGTCAAAGTCCAAAAAAAAAAAAAAACATACTTGCATAAGCCTTAGATTGCATTTTGCATAAGCTCCTTGCATTTCAAAAGTTGCATTTCCAAAAATCCAAAAAAGTCAAAAAAAAATTTGCATTTTCATATAGGCATCATGTTGATCTTCACTAGGTTCCAAGCATCCAAAACGCAACAAGAAACTTATCAACCCATGTTTCCATCACAAGGAAAATCACAATTACCTTTTGATCAAAGAAAATATATACCTTTGTAACAACAAGCTTTTGAGCCAAGGTAAATGACATAAACACAACCAAACAATAAATTGCATCAAATCCATGCACACATTATTCAAAAGTTGCAAACAAAATTGGAAAAAGAAAAGAAGATCTTGGAAGAGAGTGTAGAAAAGATGATAAAGAGTAGAAAGGAGATGACCAAACTCCTTGGATGTCCAAGAGAATCCTTTGGTGAAATTGACACACAATCTCTCATTGAGAAATCAAAGATACCAGAACTCATTTTACAACTCAATGAGGCAAATGAACAATTTAACAAATCCCAATTCAATCATGTGCAAAATCCACCTTTTTCAACCAAGTTTCGGATCATGGTCAATTCAATCAAGTTTCAAATTATTCTCCATGTGCTCAAATTTCAAATAAATCATTCAACCAAGTTCCAAATCAAACCTTTCAACCTAACTAAGGCATAATTCAAATGGGGCCATCACCAAATTACGAACCAATCTTCATTCCAATACAACCAAGTGATCTTCAAACAATTTCACAACCTCTTGTGAAAATCATGCAAACAAGACAATCAATACCAAGATCACAAACAATAAAATTTCTTGAGGAACCTTTTGTGTCCTCCAATTCACCACCAATGTCTTATCAAACAAAGAAAAATTCAAATGTGACATCTTTTGAACATCAACCAAGCATAATCAATAAGAAACCTTTTGTTGAACATGTTAATTCTAAAAATTATTTCCAACATGTAAATAATGATGAGGTATCACAAACAAGACCCATCAACCAATGCAAGTTCAAATCCAAAATTTTAAAGAATTTGTTTCAAAAATTGGATCAAACAAATAATTTACTCATGTCTAGCAATGGATCACCCCAAAACAATCACATAGATGACATACCTATTTCCCTTCAAGACATTGACCTTCAAGAAACATCCATGTTTCCTTCCACCCCTTCATCCCCACATTCCTCCCAAGATAAATTTCCTCTATCCCCATCAAGTGATTCTTCCAACAATGCAACCTTCCAATGGCTATCCATAGAAGAAATCCAAGCTAGTCCTATCCATAGCCCAATTTCCTTTAAACCAATTCTACCATGCCCTCTAATTTCAATAAAGCCTATTCAAGAGAGTCCTATCCAAAGTCCATCTCCTTAATGTCAAAACATTGACCCCTTTCAAGAATCCCCCTTACATGTCCAAATGTATATCCCATGTCAAGAGGATGATACGAAGCACGAAGAAACATGTCTAAAAACATATCAAGATCAAGATCCCAATGATGAAAAATCCACCCCAATTGTTGAGAAAGAGCCCATTCCCCTTGATCCTAATGATGATCCTATTATCCATAAATCTCCTATTCAATATGATCCCCTTCCATTCCCAAACCATAATGTTCTTCCAAATCCCATTGACCTTCCACTCCCTAAGCAATAACATGATCTCCATTCCATGTCTTCCCAAGATCCCTTTCCAAGTCAATATCAAGGTGTCCCTTCACCTTCATGTCTTCCAAAAGATCCCATCATCCCTTTGGATCCCCCAAAATATCCCATTATTCCTATAGATCCTCCTCAAGATCCATCCATCCATTCTTCTCCTTGTCCTAATCCTTCAAATCCCCCTTGTGATCCAAGCACGTCTATTGAAGTTGTTTATGAACCCCTTACACTTCAAATGGGTTCCCCTAGTTCTATTGAGTCTAGTCCACCTCATGGTCCTATAAGTCCTTCCATATCATTCACACCTTGTAATAATGGACTCATGTCTTGTAGCAAGTATCCTACTGGTCAAAGAAATCATTATCAGGTCAAAGGGTTAGACCTCCATGCAAAAGGTATATTGCAACCCTTACATGTCCAAGAAAATTCAAATGGCCATGGTCTTAATAATAAATCTACATCTCAAGGCATTGGTATCCCTTCAAAATCCAAATCTACATGTATACCTCCCCCTTCAACCCTTCCATCCATCTTAGGTCCATATATTCCTCCCTCCACTAGCTCACAATACCCTTCCCCTTTCCCACATGCAAGTCAAAAAAGGCATACACCCTGGAGAACCTTCCATCCATCCAAAATGCCTTCATATAATTCCTATCCATCCATGAATTTCATTCCCTTTCCAAGCAATTTGGATGCCAAGAATAAAATCCACAAATCAAGCAATCCACATGCTATCAAGGATCAACATGTCTAGTATAATCGACATGTACAAAAAAACAAAAATGTGATCCTAAAAGAAAAATCCAAAAGGCCACAAAGGCCCATTGAGAAAAAAATAAAGTCAAAAGCCATATGGGTTCCTAAATCTCTTATACAATCAATGCATTCTAAGGACCCACAAAATAATCAAAAATCAAAAAGCATGTGGATTCCCGAGAATCTCCTTGAAGCACAGAGTCCCAAAGAAACGTCCAAATTAGAATCCAAAGTTGTTATCTCTCCATCTAAAAGCCTTCCATCTTCCAAATCCATTTTGGGTCCTTGTGTCCCAAAATCCATATACATTCCTTCATTAATCCTTCAAAATCCAAAATATATTTTTCCTCCATCACTCCATCACCCCTCAAGGTGTGTGCTAATGTTGTTCTTGCATCCATTCAACATCCATCCTTCTTTCACTCCCTCCATCATCCAACACTTGTTTTCCAACCTTTCATCCAACCTATCCAATCCTTTGCATAAAGCTTGTCCCATCCCTATCCAATCACCCACTTCATATCCCTTTTTCATTACCCCTAACGTCTTTGTGCAATATCTTTCAAAAGCACATTTCAAAGAGTAATGCGCCTGAGTCCTCCGTCCATGTCATTTCATGCGTCCAGTTTTTTTTCCAAAAAATTTAAAAATATAAAAAACAAAAAAACAAAAAAAAAGGAAAAAAAGGAAAAAGTTTTCTTGATGAAAACCTGGCAAACAGGCGCCTTGACAACACAAAAAAGAGCGAAGAGAAATAATTTCATCCAATAGTGAAAACATGGCAAACAGTCACTTTGGGAAAGTACCGTGATGAAAACCTAGCAAATAGTCATCGTGTGTAATTCTATGAACTTCTTGCAATCTATACTTGGGGGCAGATTTCATTGGCGTTATCCTCCATTATCCCCAGCATGTCCTCCATTATCCTATGCCTGTCATATCCATTATCCTATCCCCTTTTCCCCAACTTTGATCTTGACATGGTTACAAATCTTCCTTGAAGCATCACATGTCCTATCTGCTTTACATTGTCTTGATCCCTTTGGTATATATTGCTTATCCTATCACAACCTTTCATCCATATTCCATATTCCTTCTCATTATCCCTGGTCGATTTTGCATATCTTATCCATATCCTATCATTTTCATGTTCATATCGTATCATTATCCTATCTAGGTCCTAACATTGTCCTATCCAACTCCCTATCTTGGTCTTGATGTAAAATAAGGACATTCAATGCAAAACATGTTTTCAAAGAAAATCCTCTTGACATTTTCATTTCTTGCATTCCATCCACTACACTAATTTCCTTATCCTATCATTTTCTTAACCAGTCCCTTCGCTTGGTGAAAAAATTGTTATCCCATTTCTTGGATAGTCCTTGGCACCTAAACAAATCCCATGCAAGTGACCCTTGGCCTTTGTCCATCTACCAGTCCATTTCCCCTTTGACAATGTCCCTGCCTTGCTAGACACTAGGGGAAATTCAAATCTTGCAACTTGTAAATACCTTAATGACCTGAAAAAATCTTAAAAATCCAAACAGAAGCTAAAAATCCAAAAAAAAAACAAATAATATCCTAAAAAATCTCTAAAAATCAAATACGATCCTGAAAAAAGATTCTAAAAATCAAATATGATGCTGAAAAAAATCCTTAAAAATTGTCAAAAGTCCTAAAAACAACACAAAAACATTCAAATATCTCAAAATCCTAAAAATTCCAAAAATCTCTTCAAAAATATTGAATCTTTTGTGAAACGATCATCATGTTTGCAGACATCCTCGGCAGATTCATCATCCTATGCTTAACAAAATCATGTTCTCACAAACGTGATCTGACTCATTGTGACTCAAAATTCAACCTGTTTGGACCTATTCAATCTTTCAATCTTTACTATTAATCAATCTGTCCAATTTTTCAATCAATTATCCAATCAGTCAATTTACAAACTAAGCTATCAAAAAAGAACGTTTAATACAAGTAACAACAAGAGCAGAATGATTGTTGGCTCATATTATTTCAGTGAGTGTTTTTATCTTTCATTGATTTTTATCTTTTTTCTTTTTCTTCTGCCTGTTTGATGATCTCATGAAATTATGGGGAATGTCTGCTATATGCTTCAGGATGGAGAAGATCATCCTTTGTTTGCATCGTGTTTGTTTACGCAAAAGGATGGCTTTCTCGCTCTGGCTTTTTGTGCAACGATGTGATGCATCCGGTTTTGCTATATCAAAATAAGCTCTGATGACATAATTGCACTTATGAAAGCCAACATCTTTCTATATTACTATCATTTCTTCGTCTAATTTCTTTTTTCTCATAACATTTCTTCAATCAATCATCTTTCTTGTCGAAAAATTATCCTCATATCAATTTCTACCCAATTTTTTGAGGGGGCATCCTACCTCCATTCTGTCGATCCACTGGGGCATGATCTTCTATTTTTCTTTGAGCCAACGTTCATAATCACATTATCTCAAAGAGGGGGAAAATGTAGACACCTAAAAATCATTCATTGCCTATGCCCCCTTTTTACCATGTCTTCTATATTATGTGTTTGATCTTTATGATTCACTAATATTGTGTCATTCTTCCATGTCATCAATTACTAACATTTCTCTCATTTTGGCCAAATTGATCATCTTCCTAAATCAATCCAAGATCATTCCAAACTCATTTGATTCCAAACCCATATCAATGTCTTATCAATCTCTTTCAATCAATCCTCTGGCATTGTCAAAGTTCATCGATGCCTTATTATCATTTAATTCCAGCAATAGCATTGTCAAAGTTCATCAATGCTATTTCATCATCAATCATCATTTCGAGAGCATTGTCAAAGTTCATCAATGCCTCGCTATCACTTTCACATTTTGGGAGAATTGTCCAAGTTCATCGATGTCTCCCTATCTTTATTTATCCTCTGGCATCATCCAAGTTCATTGATGCCATAATATAATTTCCAATCATCATTTCAAGAGCATTGTGAAAGTTCATCGATGCCTCGTGATTTCCTAAACTGTTCCATAATCATCAGAATTGATCCTAATCCTTATTAATATTATCAAAATCATTTCAATTGTACAATAATATCTTCAATTTGATCGATAATTCACTAATTTATCCTCGTGGGATGAATAACCTATAGTTTATCCCTATGTCCTAATTGAATAAATAAATTGAACTTTATTTATTCCCCTTTTCCTAAGTCTTCACAATTAATTAATTTTTAATTAATTAATTGCCTAATTCCAATTTATGGGATTTTATAATTTCATAAATACTAATTTAGATTTGTAAGGAATATTGATTTATTAATTTATTAAATCCTCCTAATCTCACCTAATTGTCATATCCCTTAATTGAGGATTCACATCCCTATTAAGGTGCTTCATGATATCTCCCATATATCTTCAATATCTCCTTCATTCATTTTCCCCCATATCATGCTTCCAAATATCCTACTTACCTTTCCCTTCATTATGCATTTATTCTATGCAATCTTCACCTAATTGCTTCTCATTTTCTAAAAATTGGGATGCTTTTCTCTCATTCAAAAGAACCACTATCTCCTAGTATTCTCACTATCAACTTGTGCTTTCAAGTTCTTTTTGCAATTGTGTTATTGTCAAAGAGAAACATAATCTACCTCTATGGAGAAGAAAGGAGGACATTTGAGCATCATTTGAAGGGATTTCTTATGTTTTTATTGCATATTATTTTTGAATTCCTATTTCAATGGCTCTAATGTTAGATTAGATAGGTTAGCATATTGTTTAGGGTTTGTGATTACCTAGATATGTTTTTCATGCCTTTTTCTGGTCTTACAATATGTACATATAAGAGGGAATGGGGATATATTTGCTAAGATCAATCATAAACTTTATTCTATGATATTAACTTAACCAATGGTGTAATACAGATCCCTTTTATATGTGTAGAAGTAGTTTAAATCTAGGTAACATTTATGGAATCATAGTGGGAAAATAAGAGAACAGATTCCCTCTATGAATTGATCAATGCTCCCAAGGTTTTTCTATTTCAATATATTACAGAAGAGATGATTTCTTTTTTTCCCTTATTAGGTATTTGTATCTCAGGTAATTAGCATTGGGATTGTAGAAATGTAAATCTTGCGTATTAAATGGAAGTGGGATCTCATCTAATATGCTTGGATAAGCTAAATAATTATCATGGATAAATTTGATTCAATCTCAGTAAACATGTTGGGCATTTACATGATTAAGATATTCTAACTAACGTCTTTATTTGCCTTTTCGAGTAACTTGATAATATATTGGTGAATATGTTGATATTTTTTGAGAAGGTATTTTTACTAATTTATGTATTTTGTTCTTCAATGTTAAAGATTGGTATTCATACTCATATGTGTATGTGTGTGTGTGTGTGTGTATGTGTATGTGTATGTGTATGTGTGTGTGTATGTGCACACACACACACGCACGCACCCACGCACGCACACACACACACACATGCGCGCACACACACACACGCACACACACACACGCACGCACACGCACACACACACACACACATATATCTGTGTGTAAAGATGAAAAATGATGTTGATAGAATAAGAGTGTTTTGATACTCAAATCACTTATCACCTTACATTTAATGTTTAGAGTGGAGGGATAAATAAGACATTCCCATTTATTCTCAAATGCACAAAGGAAGGATCCAAATTGATCAACCCAAAAAGGATCAATGCATAAATGAATTAATCTATTGGAAATAAGAATAAAGAAGGAGATCCTAGGTTTCCCTCTTAAAATGTGTGTGAATGAATGTAAATGTGTGATAGATTTAGAATGATTAAGGATATAAATTGAAATGGATAGGAGAAATGCACTAACCTTGAAATATTTTAGATCAAAGAATGTTGTTTTTTGGGCTCTATACTCTATTTCTAGAAAATCTGAAGTATGATCCAGAATTGGAACGCAGAGACAAACAAAACCCAAAACTCTTTTTCCATTTTGACATCGTCTTATGAAAAAGTTTCACCTTGACCCACAAATGTCACCCCTTACCCAATAATCTCAACTCTGACCTGCACAGGTCTGACATAAAATCTGTTCATGGCTCCCGATAGTTCGCTGAAAAAGGTAACCAGATCTGAGTTCAAATCTACAGTCTTGAACCTGTACCTACAAGAAAAATATATTTGTTTGTTGGGGGGGAGGGGTTTGCCTTAGTCAAACCCTGATTTAGGAATTAACCTTGAATTCAATAAAATATAGAATGCTAGCAAGTAGTAGAATTGAATCTATTTATGAAGCTATGATATTGAATAGATATGCCAATGTAGTTCAAATGTAAGCAAGTATGTAAATATGAAAGCTTGGACTTAATATAAACCATAAAACTCCATGATTGTATGCTTGGAATCCACCTTGAAGGGAGACTGAATGAGTCTTGAGGATGCACAAAGGATCTTGAAGGAAGATCACACCACCATGATGGCTAGATCTAGGGTTTGAATGATGAATCTTGAATGCTTGAACCAAATCCCTTCAAAGGCTTGAGAGCTTG
>MU223206.1:4008447-4033086 GCA_018584345.1 Thuja plicata | reverse complement strand
GATCTAGGGTTTGAATGATGAATCTTGAATGCTTGAACCAAATCCCTTCAAAGGCTTGAGAGCTTGAATCCTTGATCTTCAATGGAGAACTTGAATTATTGAGAGGAATACTTGAACACCTTGAAATATTGAGAGCATGTAGAACAATGTATGCTTAAAAAATTTTCTTGATCACATCTTCTTACTTGGTTGATGTTAATAATGCTTAGAGAAAATGAGAGGAGAAAGCTTCCTTTTATATGAAACTAGGGAACAATCTTCTAGAGAGGCCGACATAGGAGAATTAAATTCCAATTAGACCTATGCCCCTATAAGAGGACCTATATTAAATATAATTTAGGATTTGCTGCTTTGGAACCCAAAACAGCCGACTCGAAAGCGGGAAAAATGATTTTTTGATGACCTCTGAAAGCCGACAAGTTTCTAGATTTGAAAGGGGGACCCAGGTCAAGGTCGACCCTGACCTAGGTCAAGGTTAATTTTGACCCTGACCTAGGTCAAGGTCAAGGTCGACCTTGACCCAGGGGGTCAGAACCCTTGGAAAATGTGCCAGGTGGGATAGAAGGTGCCCAGAGAGGCCCAATTAGGGTCCTAAATAGGCACAGAAGTAGGAGATGATGCAGAAAAGAGGGGATAGTACGATGGTGGTCAAAAACATCCCCTAAGGAGGGCTAAACGTTCTTAACATGGAAGTGCTTCCATTTTGAGATGATATAGTATGTATATGTGTGTGTGTGTGTGTATACATAGATACACACACACACACATATATGTATATATGTATATATGTATGTATACACACACATATATACATATACATATATACACATACACATACACATATATACATATACATATACATACATATATATATATATGTGTGTGTGTGTGTGTGTGTGTGTGTCTGTATACACATACATATATACATATATATGTATATATGTATATGTATATATGTATATGTATATGTATATGTATGTGTGTGTGTGTGTGTGTGTGTGTGCATATGTATATGTATATGTATATCTACACACACACACGATAGATGATATGCCAATCTATAGTTTTAATATGCGATTTGTGACATTGTTGAACACTATGCACATGTTAATAAGGTATTTCTTCCCAAACATTTGCTCTTGTTAGATGAATTTGGAGTTGGTCTCAATATCTAATAATCATTAAATACATTATTTTCTTAATATTTTGGTCAATATTGGGTCCTTCTCATACTCTCCTTTATTTAACGGTAGTAATACAAATTTGTGATCTTTTATCTTTTGACATAGCATTAGAGGATGTTCATGGAATAGATATATGGACATTGTGCTAGATGTCAGCTCTATGAATGTAGTTATTATTGAATTAATTATTTTAGTAAAATGACATTTCAGAGATGAAGAATATAATGGTAAGATTACTTTGCTATGTAATGTAGTAGGGTGTGTTAAAATCAATTCTAACTCTTAAGCATCTTCTTCCATAATCTCAAGGATACGAATAATAACACCTACTTAAAGGAAGAAGGGAAAGATATTGCTTCTTTCTTCACTTATCAACTCACATCTTTCATGAGTTTACGATAGTTTTTATAAGAATGCATTGGTTGGATTTCAAGACACTTGACTAATTAATATATTGCCAAGTTATTTGGAGGGTGTCCATTTTTTATGTACATGAAACTACAGGTTCAACATAGATTCAAACGGTGGTTTAAAAGGATCTATGGATGGATTGGTGGTTTGTCTTGTATTTATCCACTTCATTGAGTTGGCTAGTCACATATTAAATGTGATATTGTCTATTATGATGTATCATTTTCCACTGGATGTAACAAGAGGAAATAGAAAAACCTCAATCATACCTCATATGTGTAAGCATGGGATGGATGTATTTATTTTAAATTTGAGATTCTTTCTTTATTTTTTGGGGCAAGACCAGAGGTTTTCTTCACCCGGTTCTTTCCTACCGGTGCCCCTAGTGAACCGGGTTGTAAAAATAGTTCTTATAATTAATAAAATATCGGCCAAGGCCCATTACTTTAAGAAAAAAATAAAATAATTAATTAATATTAATTATTTAATTACTTTATAGAAGAATAATTGATTCCTAATGATTTAGACGCTCAATAGTTAAGTAATTAATTAAAAACACTTAATTTATAAAATTAAAGAGAAATGATGAATTTAAACTTATAACATAGCAGAATGACACATTTTAATTTTTATTATTTAATAAAATAAGAGGAATGTTAATAATGATATTGCGTTAAAGCGACATGTCATTCTTAAGTGTCTACAAAAACATAAGAAGCACCATTTTGAGCTCTACTATTGTAACTAGTTTTTGGAAGAAAAATAAGGAAATATTTGCGAGTTCATTCCTATTTTGCATTTATGGGTTCATATTCTTTGTATTTTCATGTTTTGGCTACATGATGTTCTTTCTCATTTGTTCGTTATAAAATCCTTGACACTCAAATGTTGGATATAGTTGTTTATATATCTGCTTCTTCCCATGTATTTGATGTTTAGTTGGTGCAACTATCAACCTTAGAACATATAATATCACTGATTTTCGAAGTTCTTGGATCATTTATTTATTTACCTTAAATATTATTGTCCTCTATGTGGAGATAACATTGTCATTTTCTCTATTACCTTTGATTCATGGCACTACTTTGAAAACTATAAAAGGTCACTATTGTCTTTCATTTTTTATGCCCATATTGCTTGTTATTATGGCATTAAACAATGTACCTATTATGCTCTTAGATCTTACTATTTGGTATCTTCCCTTGCTGAGACATTCATTTTTTGTTGAAATAACTTTGTGTATTTACTATTAGTTTGATTCTGGAAACATATTTCATAAGCATAGTTTCCGCCTTACTGCACCAATTCAGAGATATTTCTTATTATTATTGTAATCAATGTCCTAGTCACTTTGGTTCTAGGACTGTCATACTTTTGTCTTACTTCTTTATGACCATATATATGGGTGATATATGCTTGCTCCTTAAATGGATGATTTGCATTGTTCATCACAAAGTGACTTAATCACTATTATGAAATATCTCAATATAAAAGTTGCAACATTAATCCTTACTACCACTAAAACTGTCTTTTGTCATTGTGTGCTCATTACATGCTTCTTTTATAGTCATTCCTCTTCCATTAGTAATCATATAACAGATGTGCTAACGATTTTAAATCAAACTAATTGTACTTATCTTTTTAAACATTGTTTTGGCATATATCATTGTCTTTGCTCACTATCACAAGTATACTTTGATTATAATTGTGAACATCTTCTTATGATACCATTGCATGATGCATCATCTCATTGTCTCATGCTCTCTACATCCTTGATATCCAACAAATGTCTGTCATGTAGTTGATTACCAGTGTGGTTGTTCCTTCACTTTGATGATGTCACTACTATGTTTTGTGGCCTTGATACTTTTCTTTATCACTATTTTGGCTCACATTGATTAGCATTATTCTTGATCATCATTTTCCTACTATAATGAATGTCAATGTGTTTCTATTATGCTTTATATCTCTGATTATCCACCATATAGAAACCATTTGATTATTTGGTGCCATTGAATATATTTTTCCATTGTCTCTTCATGTTATGTCTTCTTCCATTTCATCATTGGCACCCTTTCTTTGTGCATGATTTGATCATATCCTCTTCACATAAGGCCATTGTCTCTTGTGGTTTACTTATCCTTTGTAACCTCTGCAGTTAATGCCATGTTATCCCCTGTACTATTCTTATGTGTAGCATTCATGGGATTGTTTTTTTAATATCCTTTCTTTGATCCTTGGTACCTGCACCTGCCTTTGTGTCTCCATGTTGTACTTATGCTTGTGACTACTATATTTTTACAACTTCCCTATCTGGGAAAAGTGTTAGTCACGATAGGGTGACTGCACCATCCATGTCATTGTAATCTCATTTAGGTGATGTTCTTTGTTTATAACAACAAACCAAAAGATTCACTCTTATGAATTATGTAAATCTCCTTAATTGGACTATAGTGGCATGTTTTATGCAGGAATTGCACACTTTGCAATGCTTCTCAATTTTCAAATGAGAATGAAAAAATGTTGGGCTCAACCCTTGTGGGGCCCATTTTATCCCATGCATTGTGATGTTTATGATATCAAATCAAAGTGTTCAATAATGAACATGATATTTGTACATGCACAATGAACAAACAAGTTAGATAAAATAATGAATTTCTTATTTATTTTTCTGCTTTCCTCTCTGATTCTTGTAATGATTACATAGCTGAATTAGTACATCATGAGAGTTAAATATGCATTTTCTAACTTTTTGCATGGATTGATGTGGATCCCTGAGCTCTAACCCCTCTTCTCTCTCTTTGTGCAAGCAACCCTTTGAAACAAACACAATTCTATAGTAGAGGAGTTGAAGATTCAACCATACAACCATGAGATTCATCATTCATTAGGAAAATACGGGTCCCCTCCTCCTTTCATATGTTATTTCTATAAATTTGTAGCTATTTTTCATAATGTAAAATTTTAGTCATTCTCATGACTTGTGTGGGAACTATTATTTTAAACTTATGAATAAAAAAAGTATTTTTCTTTAAAGAGTTGTGTGACTCCTTTCTTTTACTAATATTAATGTTGAAACTAGAACTCACTTAATAACATATAACTCATGTAATGAACAATCTAGTAGAATAAAACATATACCTTTAAATTTTAGCAGTAAATACCTTTCCATCGAGGTAGATGTGAAATTGGGTAACAATAATCTCCTGCCATCTAGTCAAACTACCAAGATCTCCCTCAAGCAATTAAGATTTATCAGAAAGGAACCAAGCTCTTATACCAATTTTTGAATAGGCTGAATAACTGAGAAGTGGGGTAAATCAATTATTCCAGACTTCTTTTCACAAACTTAATTAACCCAGAGTTTTCATAAATTGTTCAGATAATTAAAACATATAAGAGCATAAAAGTACATAAACAACAAAATACCATAACACCATAATTAACATGGAAAATGAAGATGGGAAAAACTATAGAGAAACTAATTCTCATGAATATAGCACCAACAAAGGTGACACTAGTTAAGGTAATTTTTACAAAGGCTCATTATCAATTTCACTGTAGGTAAGGCTCACTACCGGTTGGGCTAACTACCATGAAGTAATAAGGCTCATTGCCAATGATTACAAAAAAGGTCTTACAAACAAAATGTGAAATAATAATGTTGCATCTTCATATGCATGAAACAATTCCAATTAATACCACAACATCACCTATCTGCAACATATCTGGTTGAAGATCTTCTGCTAGCCTTCAACAAATTTTTGCAAAACTGAATACTCCTTTTTGTCACTATCTTTTCCCTTCCTTCACTATTATCCTTCGTACTTCTTACTCTTCTCACACACTTCACCACCAAATGTTCATTCACATAACCATGCTTGCATCATATTACCTTCAACATGCACACACATACTTCTTCAGATCCAAAAAGGTGTTTTATATAAATAAATATATGTTGAACCATAAACAAATCATGAGTGAGAAAAATATGCCATCTTGAATACAAAAATATAAAGATCAACATGCTAGCATTGAACCTAAAAGATATTTCACACATATGATAAATCTATACCACACTACCACGAGACCCAAATATAGGTCATACATAAGATAAGAACATTACATAGCACAAACAGTGAAGATAAATGTATTCTAGGGCTGATGGGAACACCACAACTAAGACCATATCTTGATCATCACAAAATTCAACACCAACCAATGGATAACATAGAGTAGCATCTATGGGTAAAAGCACACTCATCTATCACCCTTTTACAAAGGAAAAGGTTAACAACACCAAAACTGTAAAACTTTAAGGGCATAAAAGTCATATTTCTGTTGAGAATTTGAAGATGACGTAAACTGATGAAATGTGTGAAATAGGATGAATTATATGCCTATGATTTTTTTTAAAAAAAATGAACCAAAATTAATATGTTTTTTGAATTTTTTAGGTCTATTTTTCATTTCCTGAAAAATACTGTAAATCAAGGAGTTTACTTCCCGCCAAATCATTATAAGTATAACATTGTTTTTTCCTCCAATTTCAAAATATGTTTTAGATGACAGGTATAGCTAGAGAAGAAAAAAAAGAAAGAAGTATTTTCGATATATGTTTTCCCATTATAAGTATTCAAAGTCAAACTTACTTGAAATCAACAGTTTTTGTCTCCCGCCATTTTTCCCCTATCAAAACTATACCAAAAACCAAATAAATTACATATTATTGAAGAAGACTCTCTTCTCTAGTGTTATCTATGATTTTAAAAAAAATTGAATTGATTTAGAATCTTTTTATATTATCTGAATCAATGACTTCTAAAAGCTTTAATAACCTGCATGTAGTTTTTAACAAATTTGTTAAATGTTTTGTAGTTGAAACAATATAAAATTTATATGTCAAGAATCATAGTTTCGAGATCTAGAAAAGGGTACTTTTAGTTTTTTTACATTGTCTAGTTTGAGCAGAGAAAAAAATAGAAGAAGTGCAAACTTGTTGATTTGATGTGTTTTTGGAGGTTTGGATGCCAACATGGCATGCCACCTAGGTAGACTCAACCGAGTCTAACTCGGCCAAGTCAGATTGGGCTGAGTACCCTTAGTGGTTGGCTACCCGCGAGCGGTCGTGTGGGTGACCCACCCTTTCAATTTGAAGGGTATATATAAAAGTTATTTTTAAAAAAAACAAATATCAATTCTAATCCTAAGCTCTACAGCTTGAAGGTTGTCATCGCATGTGGCCTTTCAGCCTAACTACCATTCAATGCAGCCCCCGCTTGGATACCCTAAATACACACCATGGTGACTCATTCTCCTGGAACAGGCTCGGAAGACAGAGGGAAGACGTTCACGCAAGTGTTGAGCGAGGAAGAAGGCATATCGTTGGAGGCAAAGTTTGTTATTAATGACAGACAAACCAACATAGAAGAAGGAGGGACCAATAATGGAGGTAAAAATTCTAAGCCTACTATTGTATGTATTATTAAGCCTAATTCTTTTATGTCAATTGCTATAGAGAAAGAGAAGGGCTCTCTTAGAAACACTGCAATCTTTTTAGCAGCCCAAGACGTCCATAAACTTCCCTTGAGAACATTCCTTAATGACTGGATTCACAATGTCTGGGCAAAAAAAATAGGTTACTATTTCTCCTTCCTTTGAATTGTCCAAAAAGGACTATTTCTGATATTCCTCAAGAACCCTAAGTCTCAAAAAGAGATCATTACCAGACAGTATTGGAAAATAGGTAATGCCAATTTTAGGGCACTATTGTGGACACCCAACGTGACTCACAACAAATTTTTGGCCCTTTCGATCCCCCAATGGATTACCATGGGTAGCATCCCTCCGTTCCTGTGGAATATTATCCCCCAAGCCCTATAACCTGTCGACACTGTCCTTAGAGTGGATAAAACTGATGTTCTTCTTCCGCACACCGATGCCAGAATCTTGATCATGATTAACCCAGGGATAGATCTTCCAGGTGAAATTTTTTTTGACCTAGATGGTCACAACTATAACTGCCCCGTCTCCTTCTTAGGAGGTCTTAAAACTTGCTTCCTCTGCAGAAGGGAAGGCCACATGAGGCACGAGTGCCCACTTTTGAATAAAAATAAGAACCCACCAAAAACCACTACTTCAAGAAAATATAACACTAAAACTGACAGGGAGAATACATAATCACTTCCCCTCCCCCGACCGGAGAACCCTAAAAACCTTAATGATAGCATCATGACCGCGTCGAATGCTATTGTAGAGTCCTTGGAGGCTCTCAGAAGGACTTTCAATGATGATACCGATCAGATCCCTCCCTCGATCACGCGATTTGAAGAGATTGTTGACCTTCCACATGTTCAAAACCTGGAATTTGGGTTGAAATCAGAGATCCCTACACCAAAACACAGAAGCTTGAATGCTCAACAAATTTTCCTCAACAAGATTAAAATTATTTTGGCTTATAGGAGGAAGACCCCCAACTTGTCAAGCAGGGACACTGGACCAACAATTCTAGAGGATTCTGACTAGAACTTAGATGAATCCTCTAAGAGTTGTGCTTTGGATGTCCTGGAAGCCATAAGGAATGCCTATGACAAGGAGGATAGACTTAACAATGTATCAATTACTATTATCCATTCCCCTCCAAATCTTGAGTCTCCTTCTTCCCTCCCGGTGAGCAGCCCATGTGAGGTGGAGAAGGATGACCCCCCCGAGGTTAGAAAAATAGATGATGTGCTGGAGGAAGGTGATATTAAAGAGATGGAAATGGCTATAGTGCCTTATGAAAGGATTGGCCCAACTGAATTTACCTTCAAGTATAAGAAGAAGATCAAGAAACCCCAATCCAAGATGAAAGAGGTGGACCTGTTGGGGAGGGGTGATTTTACCAAGGAAGATGAAGAGACCCCCAAGGTTAAGAGGAAGAGAGGTAGGCCTCCCAATCATACCTCCAGTATTAAGCCTCTAAAGATTCAAAAGAAAAGCCTTTCCAATTGTTTCAAGAGCTTCCAAGCTCCCATGGATGAGGACTCCCAGTTATAACATGGACTTTAAAATCACAACATGGAATGTGAGGGGACTGGAGACCCCAGACAAGAAATATGTTGATAAGAGATTTCTTAGAATGCAGAAAGGGGTATACTTCCTACTGCTCCAAGAAATCAAAGCTACGGGTTTTTCCTTGGACATTTCCCTAAAGTGCATTTGGAAAGATGCGAGGAGTGTTTTTACCAATCATAAAAAAGGTAAGGGAGGGAGTGCCATCCTCATTCATCCCAGATGGGCTAAAAAATTCATACACAGGAGATGTTCATCATGTGACATGGTTGTATGGGTTAGCCTGGTTCATGACAATATGGATTTTAGGATCTGCTCTTTTTACGCACCTAATGACCACTATGACAGAATTAAACTATGGGAGTGGATGTGCAGCTTGAAGAATATACCTTGGGTAGTAGCCGGGGACTTCAACATGGTAGACAACCCGCAAGATAAAGAAGGGGGAACTAGGGTGGAATGGAAAGGCAATGAGAAATAGTTTTGGACTAAGATGACTAGTAAACTTGGGATCTTTGACCCACTAGCAGGGAAAAAGAAAGAATTTCAAGGAATCTAGCATACCTGGTCTAATTACCAAAAGGGGAACAAAATTATATATTGCAAGCTTGATAGAGTCTATGTTAATAGAGACTTCTTCAGCTTCAGGAAAGGAAGTGATGGATATTGTGTAAGAGAGGTCCCTTACTCCCTCTCAAACCATTAGCCTATAGTTTTCTCCATATTTCAAGTAGGTTACTCCCCCAGCACCAGAAAGGGAGGGAACTCCTTTTCCCTCAATACCACTTTATTAAGGAACAAGGAAATAAATATTGTAATCCTCATTATTAGGTGGTTCAACCATGAAGTAACCAAACATCAGCATGCCATAGATATATGGAACCAATGCATTGACAAGTGGAGAAATTTGTTCCAAGTGGTTGGAAAGAAAATGGCTAAGGACACAAGGAGACTAGAAACAGAGCTATAGAATAAACTCTGTCAATATGAACACATATGCCAATTGGAACCATCTAATGAAGAAGCTAGACTCATCCAAGATTGGTCCAGGGACTCTTTAAGGAAACTACAGCAACACAAGATCATGGGTGCCAAGGTTAGGGCATGATCCAACTGGATTAATGGAGGGGATAGGGGATCATTTTTCCAACTCCTGAAAGCTAAAGAGACTAAGAATAGCATTGATTGCATATGTTTGGATAATGACACCCTAACCTCTCAAGGGGCTATTCTCCAAGCCTTTGTGAGTTACTATACCAATCTATTTGCAACCGAAGATGCAGGCCTAGAGATGGAGGAGAAGAGGAACATGATCAAGGAGATCATCCCCCTGTCTCTTGGAGGAAGACTCCATTTATTTGAGCAGGCCGATCTCTGTGGAGGAGATTAATGAGGCCATCAAACACATGAGAAATGAGAAGGCCCTAGGACTGGATGGACTTCCCATCAAATTCTAGAAGGACAACATAGAATGGATTGGGCAGGACCTACTGCAAGTGTATGAGGAGGCTTTTGAAACAGGATCTCTGGGATCATAAATCAATATTGGCTACATTAAACTAATACCAAAGGAGGGGGATAAAAAATTGATTAAGAATTGGCACCCTATTACCCTCCTGAATGTTTCCTACAAGATCTTGGCCAAAGTCCTTGCCAGAACACTGGTTGATATCCTCCCCAGAGTAATCATCCCCACCCAAACATTCTTTGTGAAGGGGAGGTACATATTGGAGAATTTAATTACCTGTTGGGAGACTATGGAATGGGAAAGGAGCTCTAGATAGAAGGTCAGTATGCTCCTTATTGATTATGAGAAGGCATACAACAAGATTGAGTGGAAATATATTGCCATAATGTTAAAAGCTCTAGGATTTCCCTCGAGTTTTATCTACATGGTGCTCACTCTAATGAAGGGTGCTACTATTTTAGTAGAAGTGAATAGAGTGAGATTTGATCCTCTCCCCTTAACCAGGTCCATAAGACAAGGATTTTTGTTGGCTTCAGCCTTATTTGTTATAGTAGTAGACTCCTTATTCTACATTCTGAGAGATGCCTCCATCTCCCCAAAGGTTGTGGGAGTCAGATTACCAAATTATTAGGAACTGATTAATGTGCAGTTTGTATATGACACCCCCCTTATGATTGAAATGAGGGAAATCAACTTTAAAAACCTCATGGAAAAATTATACCTCTTATGCTCAGCCTCAGGTAGTAGGGTGTCCATCCCTAAATCAACCCTCCTAGGATGGGATACATCACCTCCATCTTAGTGCCAACAATTTGGTTTTGCTTGGGGAGATCCCCTCCATCAAGTTAGATACCTTGGTATCCCATTCTCTGTTAAACCAAATCTCAAGAACATGTGGGGTTGGGTGAGAAACAAGATTGAAAGAAAATTGAATAAGTGGAACAACATATTCTTATCATTGGCAAGGAGGATCCAAGTATGTCAGAAGATTTTGGCCTCCTATCCTATCTATCACTCTTTAGCATGGCTCTTCAACCATTCTCAGATTAACTTCATTCATAAGAATATCAGAGATTACTTATGTTCAAATGTCAAAGGAAACAACAAACCTCATGCGGTCAAATGGGATTGGTGCACTAGAACTACTACTCAAGGGGGTCTTGGGCTGAAGGATCTAAGGTGACAAGGTATCTCGTTAACAGTCAAATGGACAGATACCTTGGAAGATACTTGTTAGACACAATATCAACAAAGGCACCCTGGCCCGAGCCAAGCTCTGGAAGAACCTTCCTAGCATTGATCTCATGTCTGGGAGATTCAAAGTGGTAATGGCAGGCTCGGAGGTGTTCCAATGTATTTGGAAAGGGTGGGAGGAGATCATATCATTAGTGACAAGTAATAACCTGATGGATCAGAATCATAAGGTGTGTGGGGAGAGGTCCATCTAGTGGAATCTATATAAAGGGGATAAGCCTCTAGCCCAGTTATAGGGGTGCTCTCCTAAGAAATAAAATTCACTAGGCATCAGCTACCTATCTAATATCATTGAAAATGATAAAATGGTTCCTTGGGATGAACTTGTTGTCAAATTTGACATACCTCCAACCCAATGGAGATCATACACTACTCTTAAAGAGGCGTGTTTTTTACTCAATCTCCCTAGAGACACCTCAATCAACTCTGACAGATTTGACCTCATCAAGTGGAGGGATGGAACCCCAATAAGTAATACCAAAACCAAATAACTATACAAGTTATTGGTAGACACCAATACCATATATGAACACCTAAATGGGAAATTGAATTTGAACTTTGACCCCAACACATGGAGTAAGAATCTTGGAATTTTATGGCACACCCCTGTTGAACCTAAATTCATCTACTTCATGTGGCATTGTCTTCTGCATAGGTTTCCTATTAAGAAACCCGCTAGTGAACTTAACTCTTGCTCTTACTACTCTAAACCCAAAATTTTGATTCATATCCTCTTTGACTGTCATTTTGCCATAGTTATTTGGAACCTTTTTGGTCTGACACTTAATACTAATTTTCATATTAAAGATGTCATCTCTAGAACAATAGTAGGACTGGATAAAAGATGCAACATTTTCTGGGCCACTCTTTCTTTTTATATTCTTTGGTGTATTTGGAAATATAGGAATGATGATATCTTCAATGGTAGGAGTAGAATTCTCACTGAGCTTCTTAGGAGACTCGCCTTCTTTAATATTGCTTCGCATGTTACATTAATCTATCAGGTCAAGGAACAACAATCTCTAAAGGTCCTTAGGGATGTTAGAAGTGTGTTGGATAGGGAACAAGTCACATGGAAAGAATCAACCAGGGCTATAGGTGACCAAGACTTTGAAGTCACCCTAATTCAGATGATCCGACAAATTAAAGACCAGAAGAAAACTAAGATGTGGTCAGGAATAGAAGTAGAGATGACCAGGGGGAACACCATAGGTATTGGAGCATGGGTTGAGCTTAGTCAAGGGACACAGGTGCAGGGAGGTGAAGCTGTTGAGGGAAACAATATAGGTACTGGAGCAAATTTTGATCTAGAGCAAGGGGCACAGTTACTGGGAGTGCAGACCGGAAGTAGTAGTGAAGATTCTGGACTGGACCATGAGCCATAGGTCACTAATACACAAGTGCATAATACTCAGGCAACTAGGGACTCAAACTATGTTCCACCTATTGCATCTCGACCACCTCTTCCCTGGGTGACATACTTCTCCAATCCTTATAATGTCATCCTGCATGATGACTTGAGACTCAAATGGGCAGACCATGAACTATCGTGGACAGCTTGGTTCCCCAGATAGGGAAGGAGTATAGATTTGTTAGATTTTGCTAAATTTTGATACTTTTATGAGCTGGTTGATGAATTATTCCCACCATATGTCGGGGGAAATGTAATTTTGTGTAATATGATCTCTGTTGTAAACTCTCGATGTTTTTTTAGTAATATAATATAAATGATAGTTAATATAAAAAATAAAATAAAAAATAAATATCAATTGCAAAATTAAATCCTTATTTCAGAATATAAGAGGTTTTGAAGCTAGGAGGCATTTTTTTGAGGAAGTTATAAAGGCATTTTTTGACCGAAGGAGTGTGACTTTGCAAGTTTTTTAATCAAGAAGGATTCAAGAAAAAAAAAATTGCTTCTATTTGAGCAATGGGAAATAAAAGGACTAGAACAAGGAAATATGATCATAAAAGGGATGACCAAATGAAAGGTCATATGAAACTTATCAAAGAGAAACCAGTCAATGTTGAAGAAGAACCTATTGATGTTGAAGAAGAACCTATCGATGTTGAAGAAGGTGCAACTCAACTAGGGGAGGATATTGGTAGTAGTTGAGGTATACATATTTATCCTACAATACAAAATTTGATGGAGATGAATGAGGAATCACTTGTCAGTCAAATTGCACCAAAGCACCTGATACCTGAAAGCACTATTAAATTGCATGTCAAAAACATGTGGAAGGAATATTTTGAGGATAAAACTTTGGTGGGAAAAGCACAATTGTTTGCAAAGTTATTCAAGAAAAGTGAAATGACTCTGGTTTTGGAGTTGTTGGGTGTTGATAATAGGAAAATTGTACAAGGAGATCAAGTAAAAGAAATAATAATTGAAAATTTACAAGATGCATTAAACATTGTTAACAGGATAGATCATGGAGGATCTGATTCAAATGCTGCTAGAAGAGCGTTGATGACTATGATTTCTAGTAAGAGATTGACATAAAAATCAAGTTCAAATAGTTTTTGATTTACTCAAGGTATCTCGAAGAACTATTCAAAGATATATTAGGAAGAGAAATGTGTTGGATATGAATATTGAAAAGAATTGGGTACAGATTTGTAGAGTTCCTTGAAAAGACAAAAATTGTGAAGATGTAAGAAGATGAGTCATTGAATTTTGGACCAACCACTCTCGTGTTTCTTCCAATAGAAGGGACACTATATAGATTAAATATGAAGACACTAGTATGAATATTTCACATCCAAAACATTTTGTCGATACTACACAAAGTGAACTATTTCAAACATTCAAACAAGAATTTTCAAATGTGAAAATAGGTCAGAGAATGTTTGAGATGTTGCGTCCTTGCTTTGTACACATAAATAAGGTTCGTGAAACATGTTGTTGTCAAAATCATGTTGATTTTCACTTATACTTGCAATCATATAAAAAGGTTATGGCAGTACTTAATCTAGATATGGTTCCTAGAAGTACAACAGAATTTGTGAAATCCATTTTATGTGATAAGTTAGAAGACTCAGATTAATTCAATGTCCAATGTATAAAAAATGAATGCAATTATTGTGCAAATTTACATAAATTTCCTTTACAATTTGATAACATTGATGTTACAACATCTTTTTGTTAAAAAAAAAACATCAATCTAGTGGAAGAGATTTGAATATGAGAAATACCAAACGAAGACAGGACAAGAATAAAAAAATTTGCTTGAAGGAGAGTGAATTACCATAACTTCATTTCATGGACAAATTTTGATATATGATTTATCCACATATCCAAAATTGTCATGGTGCGGGAGGGAGAGAAGAATTTTGAATTTTTTCAATGGAGCGGGAGCGGGAGGGAGGCGGGGAAAGAGCGGGAGACAATTTTTTGAATTTGAACACGGGAGGGAAGCTGGGAGCTGAAGATTTAAAAGTGGGATCTATGATGGTGGAATAAAATTTTGTGGTAAGATCATCATCAGATGTTGAGGAAAAAGATGATGAGTCAACCTTGGCTTTGTCCAGCAAGGATCACGGTCCTGTCATGGGGCCAAAGGTGGAAAAACCTAAAATTTATAATGTCGAGGATGAGTCAACAAAACCAATTCAAGGTAAGTCACATCGATTTTCCTTGAATCTAGGTAAAGGGAATTGGTCAGGTCTTTTTGGACTTTAACCCTTTGGCAAGTCCTTATTCCCAAAGGTGAATATTTTATCTGACCCACTTAAGGGAGATATTGGCATTATTATTCCCAACCCAATTTTTTATCATACTATGTCAATCATGGCTACTACCTTGGTTGGAATTTTATGGGTTCATGACCGAATATAGATTTAGTAATATAGATTTAGTAAGATCCTTTGCGGATAAGAAATGGAGGCTTAAAGGCCAAGTTGACATTGCAACAATGCCAAAAGCCTTTTTCTCATTTGAGTTCTCTAATGGGGAAGATCTATCAAAACTTTTGTGTGGTGGTCCTTGGATGATGGATAAATCCTCCTTATCTCTGAAAAAATGGACGAATAGCCTCGACTATAATGACAGTCTTTTCATAGCTACTCCAGTTTGTGTTCGTCTTCCTGGGATGCCCTTGGAACATTGGCATGAGGATATATTGATAGCCATTGCTAGTTCCGTTGGGGAGCTTCTCTCCATTGACCCAATGACAATAGCAAGGACTACACAAGTATATGCTAGGATTTCTGTGAACATACAATAGAGTGTGGATCTTCCTCAAGTTATAACTCTAAAATCAAAGCTTGGGTCTTGGAAGCAAGAGGTCGAATACGAATCTATGCCTTTTTCTTGCTTAACATGCAAGAAATATTGTCACTGGGCAAAACAATGCCCCCAAAAACCTCAAAAGGAAAAAAAAGGTTCAAGAACAAAACAAAGGTCAGAGAATGGAGTGGAAGTAAAAAATAGAGGAAATTGCTATCCATTCTATAATATCTGAAGAAAATAGGGATTAGAAGGCTATTGGTAACTTTGAAGAGAATAATGAGATTCATCAAAAAGAGCAAAAAGAGAAATCCAAACAAGTATAGAACAAGAATCAGAAAATAAAGAACCAGAAGGAAGGATAAATGAGCTCACTAGTCTGAAAATCACAACAGAAGAAAGAGTGGAATCTCTCATAGGAGAAGTAACATTGAAGGGCCTAAGGGTGGAAGATAATATGGTTCCTCCCAAAGGAGAATAAAAAGTAAGGGACTTTGGGGAAGAAGACTCCCTGATAGGGATATAAAATATCTTAACCCAAAGTTCAGAGGAAAGCCTGGAAGAAAAGAATGGCCTAATTAGAGGTAATAATAAGGATTCTCCTTTCAACCCAAAATAGATTAAACCTTTAGAAAAATTGGACAATAAGAAAGCTATAGATTTAGAGGATAAGGAAAACTCCTGGACAATGGTGGGAGAATCAAAGAAAGGAGCAGGAAAGAAAGGCTTTAGATCCCCCCAAGGAGACCATTCTTCTAATGATCTAAATAAAAACTCAGGGAAGAAACCCGGGAATACTTTAATGGGGAACCTCAACTTGAAGTTGACAAAAAAGAATGGGGTTCAAAAACTAGGAGTTCTGACAAGAGGTCAGTAGAAAGTTGATACTGGAACTCCAAGACAAGATAAAGGAAGGAAATGTGAGAAAGCCTAGAGGGAAGAGGAAGCAAAATAGAACATAGTGGATGGTAAAAATCTCACCATCCATCAGGTTTGTTCTTCAATCCTTAAATGGAGATCATTTCTTGGAATATTTGAGGACTTAATAGTCCTCATAAGCAAGATGTAGTTAGGAATTTAGTGAGAGACTCTAAACCACACATTTTGATGATTCAAGAAACTAAGATGATAAAAGAAAAGACAGAGAAACTAAAACTAATTAAAAATGGGAGCAATTATGGAAGTAGTTCTGAAGGGGCTTCTAGGGGGTTGGCTATTTTCTGGAATCAAACTTGTTTCAACTGCCAACTTCTAAAAGAAGAGAAAAACTTTCTTGCAGTTAAAGTTTGGAGTCTTAAGGACAATTCTTCCAGGATTCTAATTAATGTTTATGCTCCTAATACAAAATTAGGAAGATTGAAGCTTTGGAAGAAGCTGCGTGATTTTACGGAAACCTGCAGTGAGAACAACTGTATGATCATGGGGGATTTCAATACCCCTTTGAATCAGTAAGATAAATTGGGAGGGAACATGACCCAAGTGGAAAGGAGGGTTGATTTGATGGATTTTATAATAAATGAAGGCTTTCTAGATGTTGAGATGGAAGGAATAAATTATACTTGGTCGAATCGTAGAGTTGGAGCTAAACTTATCCAAGTCAACCTTGATAGGGTGATCATCACTCTAGATTGGTATACTAAGTTTTCCTGTGTTCTCACTTCTCTATCCAAAATTGGCTTGGACCATTTTCCTATTTCTTTCTTTAATAGTCCTTTCTCTAGCAAAAGGAATGCGCCTTTCAGATTTGAGAAGATGTGTCTTGACCATCCTGATTTGGAGAGTAAAACTAGGGAGTGGTGGAACATAAAGGTGGAAGGTTCTGCTATGTTCAAAGTGGGTAAGAAATTGGCTAATGTTAAATCTAAAGTTAAATATTAGAACAAGAATGTTTATGGGGATATTTTTCTGTCCAAAAATAAAATCCAAATTAATGTGAAAGATATTCAGGAGGAAATTCAAAGAAATGGTCTGACTGAAAGTTTGAAAACCCAAGAGAATCAAGTTCTTGCAAACTTCCACAACATTATTACTAAGGAGGAGAATTTCTGGAGGCGAAGATCTATATCTCTTTAGCTGAAATTGGGAGATGAGAACACAAGATTTTTTCATATTACTGCTCTCAAACATAAGGCTATAAATAGGATTCATTCCCTATCTGCCACTAGAGGTATCATTTCTAAAGAAGAGGATATAAGGGAAGAAATGTTGGGGTACTTTGCAACTCTATTATCCAAGGACCAAAACCTTAATTTGGAAGATCAAGGAAAATTACTTGATTCAATTCCTAGCAAAGTGGGTCATCTATCTAATGCTTTCCTTAAAGCCATTCCTTCGGATCTTGAAATTAAGAAGGGTATATTTTCCTTTGAAGGAGAAAAATCCCGAGGTCCAAATGGGTTCCAATTGTTCTTCTTCCAACATTTTTGGAGCATTACAGGTAAAGATGTTTGTTCTACTGTTAAGGAGTTCTTTGGTAATAAAACTATCCTTAAGGAAATAAAATCCACTTTTATAGCCCTCGTACCTAAGAAACCTGGAGCTAATACTGTTGATGGCTATAGACCTATAAGCCTCTGCAATTCTTTGTACAAAATCACTTCAAAGGTTCTAACTTCTATAATTTTGAGATTCCTGCCTAGTCTGATCTCTCCCCAACAAAATGGTTTTGTTCCGGGAAGACAGATTCTGGATTCCATAATAGTTGTTCATGAGAACATTCATTCCCTTTAAGTTTCCAAAAAATAAGGGCTTCTGATGAAACTGGATCTATTATAAGCCTATTACAGAGTGGACTGGTCTTTTCTCTCAAATATTTTAAGGTATTTTTGCTTTGATAAGGATGTAGTCAGACTTATAATGCAATTGGTTTACACTGTGTCATCTTTTGTTCTTGTTAATGGAAGATCATCTAAATTTTTTCACCCCTCCAGAGGTCTGAGGCAAGGAGACCCTATATCCCCCATCCTTTTTTGTATTATGGCAGAAAGCCTTGGGAGATAAATCAATAGCCAGGTGCTAACTGGTCAGATTTCTGGCCTCCATCCCTCCTCTACAATCATGATGGGGGAAGAATCTATGAAAGAAGCAAGGAATATGAAAAAGGCTCTGAATACCTATACTAATGCTTCTGAGAAATCTATAAATTGGGAGAAAAGTTCCTTATTTTTCAGTAATATTCCAGAAGAAAGACAAAGGAAAATTTATGCAATTCTTGGATGTAAGATAGGGATGTTTCCTGCCTCTTACTTGGGTCTTCCCTTATGTCTGAAACCTTATGAGTCTTTTTGGATTGGAATACTATACAAATTTCACAATAAACTAGTTGGCTGGAAAGGAGCTACTTTGAGCCAAGCTAGTAAAGTTCAACTTCTAAAAACCACCCTTCAAAACCTTCCAGTCTATGCTCTTAGTCTCTACAAAATTCCTTAGAAGTATGTTCATCTTATTGAAAAAATCCAGAAAAGATTCCTTTGGTTTGGTGTTGAAGAGAATAAAAGGTTTAGCCTTGTGGCATGGGATGTGGTTTGCAAACCTAGGAAGTTTGGAGGGCTTAGAATAAGAAGCATAAGAAATACTAATAAGGCTCTGCTAGCCAAACAGTGCTGGAGAATATTTGAAGAGGAAAAGGAATGGAACTCTATTCTTAAGAGTAAATATCATCTTTACTCTTTAGAGGAAACCTTAAGGAATCCTCTAAACTTCCAAGGGTCCTTCATTTGGAACAGTATTTGTCAAGGCAAGAACCTGGTTAGGAAAGGGGTTAGATGGAAACTGGGAAATGGCAGGAAGATTAATTTTTGGAATGACAAATGGTTGAAGGAAATAGCCCTTAATGAGAATTAGGAATGGATGTGTGCTATTCTGGAATACAAAGAGATAATTGGGGAAATGGTTTCATATTATTGGATCAATGAAGACTGGATAGATTTAGACTCTTTTGATGATAATCTCAAAATTGTGAATAAACAACTTAATTAATGGTTCTTAAGAGATAATGAACAAGACACTCTGATTTGGGGCCCTGAGGAAAATGGTAAATTCTCTATTTCCTCTACTTCTGCCCTTCTCCATATCCACGAAGATCATCCCATCAGCTCTCAGGTATGGAACAATAAGCTTATTCCTAAAATTAACATGTTTTTCTAGTTGCTTGTTTAGAACAAAATTCTCACAGCGGACAACCTTTGCAAAAGGGGATTTAATATGTCCAATAAATGTATCTTGTGTTGTTCTGAAGCTGAATCTAGTAATCACTTGATGATTCACTGCTCTTATACTAGTAAGGTGTGGGATTGTGTCTTCAAACAGATCAACTTGGAATGGGTGAAACCTCATAAAATTTAGGATCTTGCTAAATAATGGTTTTTCCCCTTTATTGGAAAAGATACTAAAGTTCTCTGGAATTTGTTTCTTCCCCACTTCACCTGGAGAATCTGGAAGGAGAGAAACAATAGATTTTTTAGAGAAAAATTCACTCCTTACGAGAATGTTGCAAACCAAATCTATATAATTTTAATGGAAAATTTCAGATGTACTCTCCCTAGAGACTCTCCTCTAAAGAATACTTCTCAGGACTTCAAAGATATCCTTAGCTGGAAAAGTTAGGGGCAAAAAGATAAAGACTTAACATTGAGAGAAAACACCATATGGACAGCTCCACTGATTGGATGGGTTAAAGAAAACTTTTATGGTGCAACGAAAGGGAATCCTGGAAGGGCTGGAGTGGGTGGATTAATCAAAGATTAGGCTGGAAATTGTCTGTGAGTTGTGGCTGCCCCCTGGGAATTCAGACTAACCATGTAGCGGAAGCTAAGGCATCTCTTCAAGTTATAATTTTGGCTAAAGAGTTGGGATATTAGAAGCTATGGTTGGAGGGAGATTCCCTAAATATAATAAATTGTATGAAAGGAAAGATTGAGGCCTCGTGGACAATTTCCCATATTATAGATAAAATTAAATCTTCTTTGCAATTGCTTCAGGAAACTTATATTTCCCACATATATCATGAAGGAAACAAGCCAGTGGATGGCTTTGCCAATGTGGGGGCCCATAATGATGTCACTCAATCATGGAAAGGGGAAGTGGATCTTAATATGGAGATCTTAAGTTTTATCAAGTATGATAAGCTTAATAACAATGAAGGAACAATTAATATAAAAATCAATGGTGAACCTGACACTTAAGCTTAAGGGTAATGAAAACTGTGAGGCGAGGGATGCGAAAACTATGAAGAACATTACCTCACATGGATTGTGGGTATTTTCTTTCATTTTGAAACAAAAGAACTAGAAGAGTCTAGTGTTTTTGCCTATTTGAATCCAGAAATTTCAAAAGTTTTCTTAGAAAATGGGAGGTGGTTTGAAAAGGGAGGAGCCTCTAAATTGCACGAGATGGAAACAAAAGAAAATAGTTTGGAGAAAACTGAAGCGCGGTGGGGTGACACAGTACATGGAAAAATTGCATGGTTGGGACAAGATGTTACTAAAAAAATTATTTCTGGCTGGAAAAATGGCAAGGTGAATTTGTGGGGTAAGTCCTTCTCGCTCACACTGAACATTATCTCTCATATTACGGGGCTCTCCACAGAAGGTATGGAGTTTTATAGGGACAAAAAACGTATGGGGTCACAAGGTTTCAAGATTTTCTCTAAATCTGAAGATGAAGAATCTCTCCTAAGCAAAGGGTCTGGAGATTATGTGGACATAACAAATATTAAGAGTATTTGGGTTGATATTCTAAAGGTTACGATAAAGTATTTTACTCTAGACGGGTGCTACTCAAAAATCTATAATCTTCACTTTGTTTTAGTTAATCATTTTAGACATAATAAGAAAATTTTGTTTCCTTTCTATCTGCTTAGTTCTCTGAACAACAATATTATGGAGCATAGGAAAAAGGCCAGCAATCCGGTGCTGCATGAAGGGTTAATCCTACTTATTGTTGACTATGCCAAGAATAACATCCCAGAACCCATTCCTAAAAGGGTTAAAGGGAATGTTAAGAAAATCAAGCTGGAAAGAAAAAAGGTGGACTCAAAGAAGAGGGATAGGAGTAAGATGAAGGAAAAACTGGACAGAGATGATTATTCTGAAGACCAAACCCTAGCCCCTCAGGGTAATGAAGAAGAGAACATACAAGATGAGATTATGGAGGATGGTCCTGTGAATTAGGAGGACGCCCCTGGGAATAAGGAGGAGATTCCTATGAATGAGCTGAATGATTCTGCAAATGAGGAGGGTGCCTATGTGAATGAGGAGGAGATTCCCGTGAATGATCAAGATGATAATAGGGTTTATGAAGAAGAAAATCAAGAGAAGGAGAAAGAAGAAGAAGATAATGAGGGTAAAGACAAGGAAGAGTTAAACGTGCATCCTAATCTTAGGGTTGGTGATAGAAACAAGAAAAATAGAGAAAGGATACTGGAAATCAAATAAATGTCAATTTTGACATTGATGATAGAATCCCCAAGAGTAATGAGGATCATGGTGCTAATATGGAGAAGTGGATCGGCAAGGACATGTTTGAAATGAAGCAACACTTGAAGGAGATGGAAGAATCCATGGATCCCTTTAAAGCTAAGTTGGAAAAGTTGGAAAAGGATCTTTTGATGAAGGTAAATAATAATAACTTGAATGATGAGATAACAACCATAATTACTACTCTGGTGGAGGAGAAGCTGAAAGTTATGAAAGAAAAAATTAGCCACAATGGGCATATGATTAGTATCATTCTTAAGCATAATAGTGAGGGGCTTAAAGTCTTTGTGCTTAATCTTAAGGCTTTGTATGCCTATATGGAGAGTAGAATGCTGGAGAATACAACAATCACTATGGAGGATAAAGCTGGGAGCTTGGGCCCGATAACCAGAACAAGAAGCGACATCAAAAGGAAACTTCCAGAAATGCCTAAGGAGATGAAATCCCTTAAAACTCCATTGATATGATGGAAGACATGTAGAAAGAGGTTGAGAAAGACTTTGAAAGTATTAATTAGTTTCTCTTTCTATTTTGTGCTAGTAGTTTTTCTGGTAGATGTGTTGGAAACTAATTTTTGGCTGCTTTTTGTAACTCTTTTTGGTTTTTACTTGGGTTGGCTGGGGTCATGCTTGTTGTATTGCGGGATTTCAATGTTTGTAAGGGTTGTTGTTGTTTATCTTTTGTTCTAAGTTGTAAATGGTTTTGGGTACCATTCAAAACCTATATTTACCTTTATCAAAAACATTGTCATGGTGCACGATGGCAAGTTAAACAGTTTCATGATTCTAAAAATTATTTTCCACCTAGTTGTATTCTTTCAGTTGTAGATTTTGTAGAGAAGTATACATTCTCTCCTCAAACAGAGCTCCAAAGTCAATATTATCATTCTAATCAAGTTGCAATATTTATCCATGTGACCTATAGACATGCACAATTCGATTTGGATGAGATAGAAAGTATAGATCAAAATGAACACATTATCATCAAGGAGGTTCATTTCTATATCAGCGATGATAAGGTTCATGATAGGAGATAATTGGCTCATTGTGTCAGCATGTTTTCACAATCTTGCGAGTCACGACATAAATGCTTCACAACACTGGATCTGGTCTGATGGTTGTGCGTGTAATTAAACTTAAATTAAATTTTCTTAAATATTATTTCAATTATATTATCTAGATATATTTTTTAATTAAATATATATAAAAAGTGTTTTAAAGTTTTTACACATGATTGTGCATGTCAATTTAAATATGCAAAAGCATTTAATTGGTTAGCCATGCAACATGTTATACACAATGTTAAGTTTCTTTGGAACTTCTTTGAAAGTGGACATGGAAAAGGAGAGCATGATGGAGCGGGAGCATGTGTGAAGCATGCACTCTGACAACATGAACTTCAAGGTATGTATACATTTTCAATATTCAATTTATTTGTAGTATACTATATATGTACATGTGTAAACTTTAATATTCATTTGATAGTTTGAATATACTAACTTTATATTTACATGTACTTTAAATTGTTAAATATATCTAGGTAACATGATAGAGAATGCAAAGAAAATTGTTGAATGGTGTCAAAATAATTTTGATACTTGAGACACAAAACATAACAAACGTTACTTTTGGGAAGTGATAGGTATTTAAAATTAAATCATTTTTCAAACTCAAATTCAAAAAATTAAATTATCTCTAGGGTACATGTGCATTTCACATTTTCATAATTGAACTTAGTTGATCTGACTTTAAAATTTATTTAATTTGTATAGATATCAATCGATCCAATCCTTACAATTCTCAATCTATTGTTGGAATTAGAATTTTACATCAAGTGATGACTATAGGACAACACAAGCCTCCACTAATTCAACTAAGAAATAAATCATGCTTTTGTGAAGATTGTATTAACAACAACATAATGATTCAATGTGTTAATATTGCAAATGGATATGTTTCACAATGGGATCAGAAAGAGTTAGTCAGAATGCCTCCTTATGAAGATGATGACAATGACATAGACATCCATGATCCTATATATTCAGCTGATTATGAACAATTTTCTGATTCAGTTGTTACAGGTGTGTGCTAACATACGTGTGTGTGTGTGTGTGTGTGTGTGTGTGTGTGTGTGTGTTGTACAAGTGATATGTTTTTTGTGGCTGCAGATTTTGAGAATGCAGAAGGTGTAGATTATTATCTACTAAGATGCACCAAAGAAAAATCCAAGTTGGTGCAATAAATTGTTGATGGTGATGGACAATAATATCCAATTGGTTCAGCTGTTATTAAAGGCACCTATTATCAACAAGCTAAGATTGACAAAATGGGAGTTCAATTTATTGAATACATGTGTGGACAAAGAGTTCCACATTATAGCCACTTGGTTATAGCGACAAAACTGCAGTTTGAGACTGTGCCAAAAAAAGGACATGAAAACCAAAAGTGGAAGTTGACTATTGAAGAACATGAAAAACTTTTGGAGATAATAAAGGATAGAGAGGATCCAAAGTACATGTATCAGGAGCTATAAATGATTTGAAATTCATGATTCTAGATTGAA
>MU223206.1:3984680-4008347 GCA_018584345.1 Thuja plicata | reverse complement strand
AGAAAGGTGAATTTAGAAGAAAATAGATGATTAATTAATGATTAAGAAACCATTAATTAATAGATGAAAATTAGGGTTTTAATGTAAAGTTGCAAGCCTGTCCATTTTAGGGTGTCTACAGTTTGAAGTTAGATTGATTATATAAATTGATTCTGGTTATATAAAATATCACTTGATCTATACTAGGTATGTGAGATTACTTAAAGATTGATTAGGTATGTTGATATTCTATATAGATTAATTAGGTATTGAATTATTTTCAAGTTCTAGAAATTGGTTAAATCTATTGATTTAGGTAAATTGAAATTTAATTTTGAAGTTTGATTTGAAATTGAAATTTAATTTAAGTTTCAAGTTTGATTGATTATATATATATATATATATATATATATATATATACACACACACACACACACACACACACACACACACACATATTGATTAGACTAAAGTTTGTTTAAGTTTGAAGTTAGATTGATTATATAAATTGATTTTGGTTATAAAAAATATCACTTGATCTATACTAGGTATGTGAGATTACTTAGATCGATTAGGTATGTTGATCTTCTATCTAGATTGATTAGGTTTTGAATTATTTTCAAGTTTTAAAAATTGGTTAAATCTATTAATTTAGGTAAATTGAATTTAAATTTTTAAGTTTGATTTGAAATTGAAATTTAATTTAAATTTGATTGATTATATATATTGATTAGACTAAAAATTGGTTTTAAATCAATTTTAAAGTTTGTTTAAGTTTGAAGTTAGATTGATTATATAAATTGATTCTGGTTATATAAAAAAGATGACTTGATTACCTAGATTGAAAATTTGTAATTTTCTATAGGATTAGATCTATACTACATGATCATCAAATATAAATTTAAACATCAATTTGTCACATACATACATATACAATGTAAATGTCTATCTAGATCAACGTAAAATATGTATCAATGTAAATATCTAGAGATATCAACATAAGAATGTAAATAAAACACAGGCGAGCATGGAGTGGGAGCAGGAGGGAGGAGGGGAAAGAGCAGGAGACAGTTTTTTGAATTTGAACATGGGAAGCAAGCTGGGAGCTGAAGGTTTGTAGCGGGATCTACGACAGGGAAAGTAGATTTTGTTGTAAGATCATCATCAGATGTTGAGGAAAAAGTTGGTGGGTCAACCTTGGCTTTGTCCAGCAAGGATGACAGTCCTATCATGGGGCCAGAGGTGTAAAAACCTAAAATTTCTAATGTCGGGGATGATTCAACAAAACCTATTGAAGGTAAGTCACATGGCTTTTCCTCGAATCTAGGTAAAGGGAATTGGTTGGGTCTTTTTGGAGTTAAACCCTCTGGAAATTCCTTATTCCCAAAGGTGAATATTTTGTCTAACCCACTTAAGGGAGATATTGGCATTATTATTCCCAACCCGATTGTTGATCATATTGTGTCAATCATGACTACTACCTTGGTTTGGAAAGTTTATGGGTCCACAACCGAATATAGATTTAGTCTGATCCTTTGTGGATAAGAAATGGAGGCTTAAAGGCCAAGTTGACATTGTTGCAATGCCAAAAGGATTTTTCTCATTTGAGATCTCTAATGGGGAAGACCTATCAAAATTTATGTGTGGTGGTCTTTGGATGATGGGTAAATCCTCTTTATCTCTGCAAAAATGGACGACAAGCCTCAACTATAATGACAGTATTTTCACAGTTGCTCCAGTTTGGGTTTGTCTTCATGTGATGCCCTTGGAATATTTGCATGAGGATATATTGATAGCCATTTTTGGTGTCTTTGGGGAGCTTCTCTCCATAGACCCAATGACAGCAGCAAGGACTAGAAAAGTTTATGTTATGATTTGTGTGAACATATAACAAAGTGTGGATCTTCCACAAGTTATAACTCTAAAATAGAAGTTGGGGTCTTGGAAGAAAGAGGTTGAATATGAATTTATGCCTTTTGCTTGTTTCACATGCAAGAAATCTGGTCACTGGGCGAAACAATGCCCCCAAAAACCTCAAAAGGAAAAAAAAAGGTTTAAGAACAAAATAAAGGTCAGAGAATGGAGTGGAAGAAAACAATAGAGGAAACTACTATCCCTTCTATAATCTCTAAAGAAAATAGGGATAAGAAGGCTATAGGTAACTCTAAAGAGAATAATGAGATTCATCAAAAGGAGAAAAAAGGGGAAACCCAAACAAGTATAGAACAAGAAGGAAGGATAAATGATCTCACTAGTCTGAAAATCACAATAGAAGAAAGAGTGGAATCTCTCATAGGAGAAGAAACACTGAAGGACCTAAGGGTGGAAGATAGAATGGCTCCTCCCAAAGGAGAAGAAAAAGTAAGGGACTCTGGGGAAGAAGACTCCCTGATAGGGGTATAAAATGTCTTAACCCAGAGTTCAGAGGAAAGCATGGAAGCATAGAACGATCTAATAAGTGGTAATAATAAGGATTCTCCTTTCAACCCAAAATAGATTAAACCCTTGGAAAAATTGGACAACAAGAAAGCTATAGATTTAGAGGTAAGGAAAACTCTTGGACAAAGGTGGGAGACTAAAAGAAAGGATTAGGAAAGAAAGGCTTCAGATCCCCCCAAGGAGACCATTTTGCTAATGATCTGAATAAAAAATTAGGGAAGAAACCCGAGAGTGCTTTAATGGGGAACCTCAAATTGAAGTCGGAAAAAAGAGTGGGGCTCAAAAACTAGGAGTTCTGACAAGAGGTCAGTAGAAAGCTGATACTAGTACTCCAAGACAATATAAAGGAAGGAACTTTGAGAAAGACCAGAGGGAAGAGGAAGAAAAATAGAACATAGCAGATGGTAAACAACTCACCATCCATCAGGTTCTCCAATCCTTAAATGAAGATCATTTCTTGGAACATTCGAGGACTCAATGGTCCTCATAAGCAAGATGTAGTTTGGAATTTAGTGAGAGATTCTAAACCGGACATTCTGATGATTCAAGAAACTAAGATGATAAAAGAAAAGACAGAGAAACTGAAACTGATTAAAAACGGGAGCAATTATGGAAGTAGTTATGAAGGGGCTTTTGGGGGGTTGGCTATTTTCTAGAAACAAACTTGTTTCAACTACCAGCTTCTAAAAGAAGAGAAAAACTTTCTTGCAGTTAAATTTTGGAGTCTTAAGGATAAATTTTCCTAGACTCTAATTAATGTTTACGCTCCTACTACAAAATTAGGAAGATTGAAGCTTTGGAAGAAGCTGCATGATTTTAGGGAGACCTGCACTGAGAACAACTGTATGATCATGGGGGGTTTCAATACCCCTTTGAAGCAGGAAGATAAATCGGGAGGGAATATGACCCAAGTGGAAAGTAGGGTTGATTTGATGGATTTTATAATAAATGAAGGCTTGCTGGATGTTGAGATGGAAGGAATAAATTATACTTGGTCTAATCGTAGAGTTGAAGTTGATCTTATCCAAGTCAAGCTTGATAGGGTGCTCATCACCCCAGATTGGTATACTAAGTTTTCCTGTGCTCTCACTTCTCTCTCCAGAATTGGCTCGAACCATTTTCCTATTTCTTTCTATGTTAGTCCTTTCTCTAGCAAAAGAAATGCACCTTTCAGATTTGAGAAGATGTAGCTTTGTTAGGAATCATTAAAAAGAAGTAGAATAAATGAAAGAATCCAAGTGTGAGTGCATGAAGGAAATTACCAAGCTCACCAAGAGAGATAGAGAGGAATTGATACAAAGTATCAAGCCAAAAGATCACCAAAATTCTCCAAGAATCAAGACAAGAACACAAGGATTTGAAAGGGGAAAAACAAGAAAAACCCCTTGTGAAGAATATGAATATGGCACAAGGCCTAAAGAATGAGAGAAATGAGCTCAATACAATATTGAGAGCAAGATGAGAATGTGAGGAAAAGTGAGAAAGAAGAGAATATTATTGGACAAGTGTGTGAGAGGCATCTCTTAAATAGAGATGAGTGGAGGAGTTTGCATGTAACTCCCATCTTCTATGCATGCCACATTCACATTGTGTGTGTGCCCAATGTGAGATTCCTCTTAAGGAGGAATATCTAATTTCCTTATTAAAGGAATTACAAAAAAGTGACATGTCCTCCTACTTGGACTAGAGGACAAATATAATAAGGATACCTTGGTTTATCCTTTAATTACATAGTTTCAACCAAGGAAAGATTAAATTCTAACACCCCACTTTAATCTTTACTTGGGGAATTTACAACAAGGGAATTAAACCCAATTTTTTTACAATGAGAGTGAAATGTCTCTTTACAAAATCTGCAACTTGGTCTTCAATATAGGGAAGATATTTGATTGTCTTGATTCAAGTATTGAAGTAGTCATCTTGAAGTAATAGGACATGTGAAGAGGAATTGATTCCATAAGTGGGCCTTGAAGATTCACCTGAAACAAAGAAACATAGAAACACAAACCAAGGAACCTATCCACAAGAAGAATGTCATCTAATATTCAAGTTAGTGTAACTTTGAAACTATAATATCAGAAAATATCTTTAAAGAAATACATGAGATGTCATCAAATAAAGGAGCTAAACATGAAATAAAGATACACCAAAAGGTCAAGGTACCATAAAAACAATCATCCTCTCATCTCAAAATAAATATGCTAATGCAAAAATAAGGCATGCATCAACATTGCATCAATCACATGGATATAGACAGTCCATTAATGAGTTACTGCAAGTGAATGGATAGCTAATCCATAACCTGGATGACTCACGATCTAAGCAATGAAGAATGCAAACTCATCACATTAGTAAGGTTGAAAAGAAGACTGGGGGAGAATAAACCATAATCTGATTAGAACATATTTCTCAAGCACCAATAAGTATTTGAATTGATTATCCAATCATGACTACACTTATGAACCATAAGCAATGAACCATTAAGGAGATGATAATTTAAACCAACATTAAGATTTACATAAATTGAACTAAGGATTAAGAGAGAGAGAACCATGTACCATATACCTGCCAATCATATGAGAAATCCAACAAACTTCAAGAAGGATTTCAAGAACAACAACTTCACCAAAAAAAATCAATGGAACAAGTTGATAAACATCAACTGAAGTAAGTGCATCCACTGCATCTTACAAATGGAACAAGTTGATCAATATCAACTGAAGTAAGTGCATCTTACAAATGGAACAAGTTGATCAACATCAACTGAAGTAAGTGCATCTTACAAATGGAACAAGTTGATCAACATCAACTGAAGTAAGTGCATCCATTGCATCTTACAAATGGGACAAGTTGATCAACATCAACTGAAGTAAGTGCATCCATTGCATCTTACAGATGGAACAAGTTGATCAACATCAACTAAAGTAAGTGCATTCATTGCATCTTACAAATGGGACAAGTTGATCAACATCAACTGAAGTAAGTGCATCCATTGCATCTTACAGATGGAACATGTTCATTAACATCAACTAAGTAAGTGCAACCCAATGCATCTTACAAATGGAACAATAGATCAAAAGGAACTCATAAAAAATACAACAATAGATCATATAAAATATGAGAGCAATTAATGTTAAATAATGAATTAAACCATTGGAAGACAAAGTAGAATGATTACTTGAACAAATTAAAAGCTTAGCAACATGAAGGACATAAGGTAACAAATTACAATACTAAAAGAAGAAATACCCCCTGAAGATGCACCAAAACACTAAAAAGTGCTAGTAACATTATGAAAAATTGTAAATGCATGATGGGATGAATTACCATTATCCTCCTTATAATTAGAAGGTTGGTGATTTTGATTCATGTCTCTATTATCCTTTTGCTTTTTAAAGTAGTTATTAGTAACATGATCTCCTTTCCCACAATAGGTGCAATGGGGTCTTTGATGATTTGAGTTATGATTATTATGATTGTTATTATGAGAATAATTATAAGAGGTATTATTATTATGAGTATGTGATTTATAAGTTTGATTTTGAGATTTAAATACAAAAGCATGTTCAAAAGACTTAATAGTACCAAATTGTAATAATTTAGCCTCCTCTTGACGTAACAAATTTTGAAAGATAGCATAAGTTAAATGAGATAAAGTAGGAATAGCAAGCTGAGAGTGAATATTAGTAATGAATTGCTGAAATTCCTTAGGAAGACATTTTTTTTAAAGATAATTTTAATGAATCTAATGTTAGTCAAAGTAACATTAACACCACTTAGTTGAGCTTTAATTGCATCAAACTTGAGTAAGAATTCATCCATATTTTTAAAATCATTATACCTTAAGTCCTCCAAGTTGTCTTGGAGTTGAATCTTATAGGATTCAAATGAGTTGTCATATGTCTGGTGCAAAATGGCCCACGCTTCATGAGCTTTGGTGCAATTTCCAATTAGGATATAAAGATCAGGAACGATGGAGAGACCAATCAAACCAAGAGCTTCTTCATTTTTTGTTTTCCATGCATCTTTTTCTGCTTGTGAAGCAGAGGTAGTTGGTTCAATGGAAGCATTTGTAGCAACTTCAAGTAGATGTTTAAAATGAAACATAATTGAAACATGAGTTTTCCATTGATGTTAATTAGAACTATTTAGTTTAATTTTACTAATTAGAGTAGACACGATTAATAAAATTATCAAATTATCTTAAACAAAGTGAATTACAATGAAGAGATATTGATCAAGATCAAGAAATATAAATTTAACTTATTGTTAACTCTCCAAATGAATAGATAAACATATATAAAAAAAATTAAACTTTTAGTTTAAATATAAGAACAAATTTAAATGTAATGAATTAAAGAACTAGCAATTGAATTTAGGCAAAAATGATATAAATAACTTAAGAGTGTGTATAGTCAGAAAATGGAAGCACTTTCATTGTAGACTGGTTTAGCCTTTCAAGTAAGTGGTTTGGGGTCATGTCAAGTGCCTTGAATGGGTCTCTGACTTGGATATGGCTTTCTCCCCTGTTCTGCCCCATTCCCCACTTTTTCGGCCCATTTCTGACACTCCAGACTAAAAAATAGGACTTTGACCTCAGGGTCAAGGTCAAAATTTTTGGGTCAAGGTCGACCTCAACCTTGACCTATGTCAGAATTGACCTTTTTCTGACCTAGGGTTAAAATTTCAGAATTCCAGGGTTTTCGGATGTCAAGTTTTGGAAAGAGTTAATTCCTGCTTCCGGGTCAATTGTTTCAGTCTTCAGAACAACAAATCTTAAATTATATTTAACATATGTACTCTTCTAGGGGTATAGGTCTAATGGGAATTTAATTCTCCTATGTAGGCCTCTCTAGAAGATTGTGCCCTAGTTTCATATATAAGGAATCCTTCTCTTCTCATTTTCTCTAACCATCAACTAAGTGAAAGCTAAGATGCAAGAAGCAATTCCATCAAAACTCTATGCATGATCTATTGAAGCAAGCATCTAATATCAAGAATTCAAGCATTCAATAATTCAAGCATCCAATTTATCAAGGAGGTCCATTGGTAGCCATTGAAAGATTCAAGCTCTATGGAGCCCTCTTATTGAAGATTTCTCCTTCCACATTCATGCAAGCCTCTTCCTATTCCAAGATCCATTAAAGATTGGTGTTGAAGATCATAAAGAAATTGATTTGAGACATCCTACATCCTACATTCTACATTCTACATCCATTTGGTGCATACATACTTATGGATCCAAGGATTCAAATCCACCACAAGGGCTTCTATACAAGCAAGGTGAATTCGTTTATTTACTTTGTTTACATATGCAATTTTAATTTGATTATAAGGTTAATTCCAAAAATGGGGTTTGACCAAGGCAAACCCCTCCCCCCCAACAAACAAACCATTTTTCTTGCAGGTATAGGTTTGGGACAATGAATTAAAGTGCAAATATGGATACCCTTTTCAGTAAACTTTCGGGATCTGCGAACAGATTTTCTGTCGGAAATGTGCAGGTCAAGGTCAACATTTTGGGGTCAAGGGTGACATTTTGGGGTCAAGGTCAACCCTGACCTAGGTCAAGGACGAACTCAACCCTGACCTAGGTCAGAATCGGAAATTCTAGGTCAAGGTTGACATTGACTTGAGGGCCAGAATCGACCTTTCTCAGAAAAGAAAATGATTTCTGGGTTTTGTAGATCTCACAGTTTCAATTCAAAAAAAATCAACAGCTTTTGAGACCATCTCACATGGTTTTCAGCAGGTTCTTTTTCAGAGGTAAGTATTTTATTCCATTTTCCTTTGCAACCATTTCCAGATTTACACCCCATATCAATTACAATTAAATGTAAGTGGATAATATGTGCATAGGGACACTTCTATGAGCAAATCTTCATTGTTCTAAATCCTATCCATTTCTCTTCTTTACAGAGTGAAACAATATGAAGTAATATGGAGTAGAAAAAATGTATTGACCTTTAAACTTTTTTGATTTAAACAAAATTTGAAAAAACTAAGATAGAAGAGATTAATTTAAATGAAGTTTGAATTAGAGACAAAAATGAACAATAAGCAATGAATAACAACGATTTGAATAATCAAATTGATGCATACAAATGTTTATTTAAATCAAATGCTTAATAAAATGATAAGAAATGAATTAATTTAAACTAATTGTTAATGTTGATTAACAAAATTAATAAACTAAAGTAATTAGAGATGAATGAAGTAGAAAAAAAGTTTGAGCAATTAAACATTTTTATTTTATTAAAGATTTGACCAGATTTAAAAGGATTAATAAATGAGTCAAAGTGAATATTCAAACTACAATTAAAATTAGAAAAACCATAGATTGCTAAAAGTAATCTCATAACAATAATTAATATTCTTTGCTAGAAAGCTAAAACCAGTAAAGAATAATAATCATACAAGATAACTGAAATTAAACTGCTGTGCAAGAGAGATTTGGTTAGAATACATAACGGTTTGACTGGAACGAAGAAAAAATAATCAAGAGAAATTAATTTTCAATCCAAATTGCGCAAAAATAGTAATACTAATATACTTTACCAGTATTACGTAGGCAAGAGAAGAGTTATTAAATCATCTTAGAATTTCAAATCAAAGTGAGAACATTCACAACCAAGATTGCTATTCAAAACTTCCAAAGAACCAACGATATATTCATAGCTGTTGTTATACAGAGACACTAGAGTTACACAGCAAGGAGAGAGTTGCTTTCTCCTGCGCAGGAAGGGGCTGCAAAGAAAGAGTAGCTGAAGCTGCGCAAAGAGGGAGAGGTGAAATGTTAAAAAAAGCTGCGCAAGTTTAAGGAATAGCAGAAGGAAGATTTAACAATGAAAATGTTGCGCTAAAGATGCAAGTTTGAATAACAAGGTTGTGCAATGTATAAGGTATAAGGTATAAGTCAAAGTCTAAGGAATGGAAAAGCTACTGGAATGCTACACAAAGAACCAAAGCTACAAGAGAAGAGTAATGAGTTGTGAAAGGATTAGAAATAACAATGAAATAAAAAATAACAATGTTGCAATATAATATAACAATAAACAATGTTGCTACGTGAGGTATGAAGACAAGGTAAGAAAAAAAGTTTAAATGATATAAAATTAATGCTGCAAAGTGTTAGTAGAGACTTATAGAGATAAAAACACAAAGATGAATAATGACTAATGCATGCATTTGAATCTGCAAAAAAAAATTTAGAATAGAACTTTGTGTTTCTCTCAGAGGTAGGCGAATTTTGGAAAACTGTATGTGAGTCAACTAATTTGGAGGGTTCTACACAAAACCCAAATCGTGAAATTTTCAAATTCTCTCTTATCTATCCATAATATCAAACGCAAAAAGGAGATATGATCCAAGAAACCTTAGGCAAACAGAAATTAACAGAAAGATTAAGATATTAGTATTTAAAATGATGATGAGAAACCTGCAAGTACGATTGTTAGAATGAACAAAAAAGCATGAAAGAAAGCCCTTGCGGTTTCCCAACAGAAGGTGAGATTATAACTAAACAAAACTTGAAAAAGAGATGAAAAAACTTAGATCTGGCGGCAAGCCATCCAGAAAAAAGTTAGATTTAAAAGAAATAATGAAGTAAAATGTTAGATTTGCAAAAAAATGAAGTAAAACCTAGAAAAAAATGGTTAGATAACAAAAATGCTTTCTCCTTCACAACCGAAATATCCTTCAAATTTTCCTACATGCAACACTCGACAAACAAGGATTAAACCTGCTCTGATACCATGTTAAGAATCATAAAAAAGAAGTAGATCAAATGAAATAATCCAAGTGTGAGTGCATGAAGGAAATTACCAAGTTCACCAAGAGAGATAGAGAGGAATTGCTACAAAGTATCAAGCCAAAAGATCACCAAAATGCTCCAAGAATAAAGACAAGAACACAAGGATTTGAAAGGGGAAAAACAAGAAAAACCCCTTGTGAAGAATATGAATATGGCACAAGGCCTAAAGAATGAGAGCAATGAGCTCAATACAATATTGAGAGCAAGATGAGAATATGAGGAGAAGTGAGAAAGAAGAGAAGATTATTGGACAAGTGTGTGAGAGGCATATCTTAAATAGAGATGAGTGGAGGAGTTTTCATGTAACTCCCATCTTCTATGCATGCCACATTCACATTGTGTGTGTGCCAAATGTGAGATTCTTCTTAAGGAGGAATATATAATTTCCTTATTAAAGGAACTAAAAAAAAGTGACATGTCCTCCTACTTGGACTAGAGGAAAAACACAAATAAGGATACCTTGGTTTATCCTTTAATTACATAGTTTCAACCAAGGAAAGATTAAATTCTAATAGGCTTGACCATCCTTATTTGGAGAGTAAAACTAGGGAGTGGTGGAACATAAAGGTGGAAGGTTCTGCTATGTTCAAAGTGGTTAAGAAATTGACAAATGTTAAATCTAAAGTTAAACATTGGAACAAGAATGTTTATGGGGATATTTTTCAGTCCAAAAATAAAATCCAAATTAATCTGAAAGATATTCAGGAGGAAATTCAAAGAAATGGTTTGACTGAAAGTTTGAAAACCCAATAGAATCAAGTTCTTGTGGACTTCCACAACATTATAGCTAAGGAGGAGACTTTCTAGAGGCAGAGATCCAGATCTCTTTGGCTAAAATCGGGAGATAAGAAAACAATATTTTTTCATCTTACTGCTCTCAAACACAAGGCTATAAACATGATTCATTCCTTATCTGCCACTAGAGGTATCATTTCTAAAGAAGAGGAAATAAGGGAAGAAATGTTGGGGTACTTTGCAACTCTGTTATCCAAGGACCAAAACCTTAACTTGGAAGATCAAGGAAAATTACTTGAATCGATTTTTAGCAAAGTATATCATCTATCTAATAATTTCCTTAAATCCATTCCTTTGGATCTTGAAATTAAGAAGGTTGTATTTTCCTTTGAAGGAGAAAAATCCTCAGGTCTGGATGGGTTCTAGTTTTTCTTCTTCCAACATTTTTGGATCATTATAGGTAAAGATGTTTGTTCTTTTGTTAAGGATTTCTTTGGTACTAAAACTATCCTTAAGGAAATCAACTCCACTTTTATAGCACTCATACCTAAGAAACCTGGAGCTAATATTGTTGACGACTTTAGACCTATAAGCCTCTACAATTCTTTGTACAAAATCATTTCAAAGGTTCTTACTTTTAGAATTTTGAGCTTCTTGCCTAACCTGATCTCTCCCCAGCAGAATGGTTTTGCTCTAGGAAGACAAATTCTGGATTCCATAATAGTTGTTCATGAGAACATTCATTCCCTTCAAGCTTCCAAAAAACAAGGGTTTCTAATGAAACTGGATCTATCGAAAGCCTATGAAAGAGTGGACTAGTCTTTTCTCTCAAATATTTTAAGGTCTTTTGGCTCTGATAAGGATGTGGTCAGAGTTATAATGCAATTGGTTTCCACTATGTCCTCTTCTGTTCTTGTTAATGGAGGATCATCTAAATTTTTTCACCCCTCCAGAGGTTTGAGGCAAGGAGACCCTATATATCCCATCCTTTTTGCTATTATGGTGGAAATCCTTGGGAGATACATCAATAGCTTGGTGCTAACTGGTTAGATTGCTGGCCTCCAGCCTTCCTCTGCAATACAGAAGTGTTCAGATGAAAAAATTGTTGATGACACCATCATGATGGGGGAAGCCTCTATGAAAGAAGAAAGGAATATGAAAAAGGCTCTGAATACCTATACTAATGCTTCTGGGAAATCCATAAATTGGGAGAAAAGTTCTTTATTTTTCATTAATACTCCAGAAGAAAGACAAAGGAAAATTTCTGCAATTCTTGGATGTAAGATAGGGATGTTCCCTGCCTCTTACTTGGGTCTTCCCTTATGTCTGAAACCTGATGAGTCTTTTTGGAATGGAATCCTAGACAAATTTCACTATAAACTGGCTGGTTGGAAAGGAGCTGCTTTGAGCCAAGCTGGTAAAGTTCAACTTCTGAAATCCACCCTTCAAAACCTTCCAGTCTATGCTCTTAGTCTCTTCAAAATTCCTCAGAAGTATGTTGGTTTGATTGAAAAAATCTAGAAAAGATTCATTTGGTCTGGTGTTGAAGAGAAGAAAAGGTTTAGCCTTGTGGCCTGGGACGTGGTTTGTAAACCAAGGAAATTTGAAGGGCTTGGAATAAGAAGAATTAGAAATACTAATAAGGCTCTGTTAGCCAAACAGTGCCGGAGAATCCTTGAAGATGAAAAGGAATGGAACTCTATTCTTAAGAGTAAATATCATCTCTACTCTTTAGATGAAACCTTAAGGAATCCTTTGGACATCCAAGGGTCCTTCATCTAGAATAGTATCTATAAAGGCAAGAACCTGGTTAGGAAAGGGGTTGGATGGAAACTGGGAAATGGCAGGAAGATTAATTTTTGGAATGACAAATCGCTAAAGGAAATAGCCCTTAATGAGAATCAGGAATGGATGCCTCCTATTCTGGATTGCAAAGAGATAAATGGGGAAATGGTTTTAGATTATTGGATCAATGAGGACTAGATAGATTTAGGCTCTTTTGATGATAATCTCAAAATTGTGAATAAGTAACTTAATCAATGGTTCTTAAGAGATAATGAACAAGACACTTTGATTTGGGGCCCTAAGGCAAATGGTAAATTCTTTGTTTCCTCTGCTTCTACCCTTCTCCATATCCACGAAGATTGTCCCATCAGCTCTCAGGTATGGAACAATAAGCTTATTCCTAAAATTACCATGTTTTTTTGGTTGCTTGTTCAGAACAAAATTCTCATAGTGGACAACATTTGAAAAAGGGGATTTAACATGCCCAATAGATGTATCATATGTTGTTCTGAAGTTGAATCTTGTAATCACAAGATGATTCATTGTTCTTATACTAGTAAGGTGTGGGATTCTGTCTTCAAACAGATTAACTTGGAATGGGTGAAACCTCAAAAAATTCAGGATCTTGTTAAACAATGGTTTTGCCCCTTTATTGGAAAAGATACTAAAGCTCTCTAGAATTTGTTTCTTCCCCACTTCTCCTGGAGAATCTGGAAGGAGAGAAACAAAAGAATTTTCAGATAAAATTTCACTCCTTACGAGAATGTTGCAAACCAAATCTGTAGAAGTTTAATGGAAAATTTCAGATGTACTCTCCCTAGAGACTCTCCTCTAAAGAATACTTCTCACGACTTTGAAGATATCCTCAGCTGGATAAGTTAGGGGCAAAAAGGTAAAGACTTAACATTTAGAGAAAACACTATATGGACAACTCCACCGATTGGATGGGTTAAAGGAAACTCTGATGGTGCAGCGAGAGGGAATCCTGGAAGGGCTGGAGTGGGTCAATTAATCATAGACTGGGATGGAAATTACCTAGGAGTTGTGGCTACCCACCTAGGAATTCAGACTAACCATGTAGCGGAAGCTAAGGCAACTCTTCAAGTTGTGATTATGGCTAAAGAGTTGGGATATTCGAAGCTATGGTTGGAGGGAGATTCCCTAAATATAATAAATTGTATTAAAGGAAAGATTGAGGCCTCGTGGACAATTGCCTATATTATAGATAAAATTAAATCTTCTTTGCAATTGTTTCAGGAAACTTATATTTCCCACATATATCATGAAGGAAACAAGCCTGCATATGACTTTGCCAATGCGGGGGCCCATAATGATGTCACTCAATTATGGAAAGGGGAAGTGGATCTTAAGTGTTATCAAGTACAACAAGCTTAATCATAATGAAGGCACAATTAATACAAAAATCAATGTTGAATAGGACACTTAAGCTTAAGGGTAATGAAAGTTGTCAGGCGAGGGATGCGGAAATTATGAAGAATGTTACCTCACACGGATTGTGGGAATTTTCTTGCATTTTGAAACAAAGAAACCAAAAGAGTCTTATGTTTTCGCCTGCTCAAATCCAGAAAGTTCAGAAGATTTATGAGAAAATGGGAGGTGGTTTGAAAAGGGAGGAGCCGCTTGATTGCACAAAATCAAAATAGAAGAATTTTTTTTGGAGAAAACTGAAGCATGGTGGGGTGACACAGTACATGGAAAGATTGCATGGTTGGGACAAAGATGTTAATAAAAAATTTGTGGCTGGCTAGATAAATGGCAAGGCGAATTTGTGGGGTAAGTCCTTCTCACTTACACTGAACATTATCTTTGAGATTACGGGGTTGTCCATAGAAGGTATGAAATTATATAGGGACAACAAACATATGGGGTCACAAGCTTTCAAGATTTTCCCCAAATCTGAAGATGAAGAAGCTCTCCTGAGTAAAGGGTCTGGAGATTATGTGGACATAACGAAGATTAAGAGTATTTGGGCTAATATTCTGAAGGTTATGATAGGTACTTTACTCTAGATGGGCGCTACTCAAAAATCTATAATCTTCACTTTGTTTTAGTTAATCATTTTAGACATAATAAGAAAATCTTGTTTCCTTTCTTTCTGCTTAGTTCTTTGAACAACAACATAATGGAGCATAGGAAAAAAGCTAGCAATCCTGTGTTGCATGAAGGGTTAATCCTGCTTATTGCTGACTACGCCTGGAATAACATCCCGGAACCCATTCCTAAAAGGGTTAAAGGGAATATTAAGAAAATCAAGCTAGAAAGAAAAAATGTGGACTCAAAGAAGAGGGATAGGGGTAAGATGAAGGAAAAACTGGACAAATATGAGGATTTTGAAGACCAAACCCTAGCCCCTCAGGGTAATGAAGAAGAGAACATACAAGATGAGATTATGGAGGATGATCCAGTGAATGAGGAGGATGCCCCTGGGAATAAGAAGGAGATTCTTATGAATGAGCTAGATGATCCTACAAATGAGGAGGATACCCATGTGAATGAGGAGGAATTTCCCATTAATGAGGAAGAGAAATAGATAAGAGAAGGAGGAGGTCGATAACAGGGTTTATGAAGAAGAAAATCAAGAGAAGGAGAAAGAAGAAGAAAAAGCAAAGAAGAAAGATAATGAGGTTAAAGACAAGGAAGAGTTGAACATTCAGCCTAATCTTAGGACTGGTGATAGAAACAAGAAAAAATAGAGAAAGGATACTGGAAATCAAATAAATGTCGGGTTTGACATTGATGACAGAATCCCCAAGAGCAAAGAGGATCATGGTGCTAATATGGAGAAGTGGATCATCAAGGACATGAATGAAATGAATCAGCACTTGAAGGAGATGGAAGAAGCCATGGATCCCTTTAAAGCTAAGCTGGAAAAGCTGGAAAAGGATATTTTGATGAAGGTAAATAATAATAACTTGAATGAAGAGATAACGACTAGAATTACTGCTCTAGTGGAGGAGAAGCTAAAAGATATGAAAGAAAAAATTAGCCACAATGGGCATATGATTAGTATCATTCTTAAGCATAGAAATGAGGGGCTTAAAGTCTTTGTGCTTAATTTTAAGGCTTTGTATGCCTATCTAGAGAAAAGCATGCTGGGGAATACAACAATCACTATGGAGGATAAAGCTGGGAGCTCGGGCCTGGGAACCAGAACAAGAAGCGACATCTTAAGGAAACTTCCAGAAATGCCTAAGGAGCTGAAAGCCCTTAAAGACTCCATTGATATGATGGAAGATATGCAAAAATAGGCTGAGAAAGCCTTTGAAAGTATTAATTAGTTTCTCTTTCTGTTTGTGCTGGTAGTTTTCCTGGTAGATGTGCTGGAAACTATTTTTTGGCTGTTTTTTGTAACTCTTTTTGGTTTTTTCTGGTGTTGGCTTCTGTTGTATAGCAGGCTTTTGATGTTTGTAAGGGTTGTTGCTATTTATATTTTGTTCTAAGCTGTAGATGATTTTGGGTACCATTCAAAACTTGTATTTACCTTTATCAAAAACATAAGAATGTAAATGAACCTATCTAGATAAACGTAATTTACACATGTATACACGTACATCAATCTAAATGTCTATATATATCAACATATTTAACACATGTAACAATGTAAATGTCTATAGATCAACGTAAAACATATGTATATCAATGTAAATATCTAGATATCATCATTTAACAATATAAATGGACCTATCTAGATCAACGTAATTTACACACATATGTAAATGTACATCAATCTAAATGTCTATATATATACCAACATAAAACACACGTGTAACAATGTACAAATGTCTATAGATGAACGTAAAACATACATATCAATGTAAATATGTAGATATCAACATAAAAATGTAAATGGACCTGTACATATCAATGTATCAACATACAAAACACATACAAATCAATGTAAATGTCTAGATATCAACATAACAATGTAAAACATGTATCAACGTACAAAACACATACATATCAAAGTAAATGTCTAGATATCAACATAATAATGTAAATGTTTGTATCCATCAATGTAAAAAATGTGTATATATCTATCTCTCATGTGTAAATCTAGATCAATGACCACCATCACCATTGTGTGCATGCCTACGTGGATCCTCATCCTACTGGACCTGAGTCTGTATGTAAATGTAACAATTTTAAAACAAATTTAATTAATATATTTATCTAGACCAAGATTTTTTTTAAATGTACATTTAAACTTGAAACAAATAAACTATTTAAAAATAATTTAAATTAAAATTTACCTCTATATCCTGATGAATTGGATCAACATGCTCCTCTAAATCTCCATATGCAGCGCCCATCATAGTGTCATGTACCTGGTTCAAATTAATTTAAGTATATAGTTAAATAAATAAATATATTATATAATTAAATTATACAAAATTACTTGATTGTTCTTGAATCTTGAAATTAAATGGTTTCAAGTGTACTTGGTGTAATGCACGTCCAATGTCAGATAACTCATAAGAATGTAAGGACACTGTCTAAGGATCAATGGCCTCATCCATAAGCAAATATGAGAATCCAGTGTGAAATTGTGAGGTCATAGGTTTTTGATGTAGGGGAGCCTGTGTATGTTGTCAAGGTAGTGTAAGATCATCCACGCTCTGTCGTGGAGATGTAGGATGTATATGGACATCCTCCTGTCTAGAGGTACCTGCATTTGCATCTCCTCATCCCTGACTGCTACATGTGGATGATCTTTCCTAGTCTCCTTGAACAAATGTAGGAATATCACACAGGGGAACCCCATGTGTTGTAGAAATGTGCTGGTAATCTGCTAGGAGATCATTGACTGAAATGGAGCTCATGTCGCACAGACGATCCTCTGGTAGTCGTGATATCTCATATGGAGTGGGAAGATCAAATCAGATGTAAGGATCGTAAAATGGACTAGAAGGATCAACGCCTACACTCGACCTACCCACATGATCAGATGACAACTCATCGACCTGATTTGCGATGATGACAATGCTAGAAAATGTATCTACGCATGCATCCTCAGCTGCACCATGTCCAACTCCAGCGTAGGTCTCCAAACCTTTTGGAAGAACCAAAAGGTTTTGACCCACCAATACCCTCTTACTAAGGGGTTGTGGTGCATCAGGTCATCTACACTTATCCTGATATCTCCCCCGACCCTGACTAGCATGTGGAGGTAAATATGTGTAATCAACATCATAACCTAAATGAAACTCTGCAAACATTTATTTGTAGAAATATAAGGGCATCTCATCCTTTTGGGGCCACATATGATGGGGCGCCAACCATCTCAGATATATAAAAGGAGCTACTAATTCATCTGTACATTTTGTAACCCTATATGCTCTAACCACCCTCTTCTCTATGTAATAGCTCCCAAACATGTTCTTAACCTGAGTAGCCGAAACATCTGAATCAACTGTCCTCCAACCCACAGTACTTGTCACAGTGCTAGAGAGGCTATGGTAAAAATCATCAATATATGTATCATCATATGGATTGTATGATTCGACCTTTTGAATCATACTCATCAACTCAGTGTGAATGAAAATCAATTTCTCCCTATTAGGGAGGATAACACTATTTTGCAACATCCTCTCTAGCGCAGCTAGAGTGGCGTGCATCCTCGAGATAGTCTTCTATCTATGACTATCTTGACTATGTGGGGTATTATGATAGCTTGACGATGCTCATGAGGTCTAAATATCATGAATGCTACGATCTGAACTATTAGAAGCCATGTGACAGAAATGTAATATCTAGAGATAAAAATGATGGCTGCAAGTGGGCACATACATGTGTACATTCAGTAGGAAATCAATTTATATATATATGTGTTGAAAAAGAACATGTTTAAATTAATAAATTAAAAAATATCTATGTACATATTTAAATTAAACAAATTCAATTTACGTCTTCAACATGAAATATTTTTCAAACAAAAGTTCATAAATTTTAAACAAGTCAAATTACATGTTTTAACATAAATAGACATAATTTAACATACATGTCCATTTGAACACAAATATCCATCTATTACATCGCCTTAAGCATAAATACATCAAAAAGAGGATTCCATGTACATAACTTAAGTGATTTTAAGACTTCAATATATACAAATTGATTAGCCTAAATTAACGAGCTATAAAGAATTTATAATTATGAAAATCTAATTACATCAAATGTAACCTAGTACAAGACTTAGGGTTTTGTTATGTGCTATTTTTGAAAGTTGTGTACATAATGAAAATTTAGAATGATCAAGTTGTGATAAAAATATTTTGTGGTGTTCTCTTAATAATAGTCATGCATCCTAAATTAATTTCCTGTAATGATTACTTTAGATGACTAAAGACTAACACTTCACGAAACAAAAGTTATGCTTCTAGTTTACGTTCTGGATAAATTATATGTTTTTAGGCTTAAGTTTATGAGTAAATGTTTCAAACTTTTGGGTAAACTATATATTTTTAGGTTTGAGTTTGGATTTGCGTTTAAGTTTGGGTTTGTGAACTTAAGTTTGGGTTTGCGTTTATGTTTCAAATTTTGGGTAAATTATATGTTTTTAACATCAATTATATGACCTAAAAACATTTATTTCTTGAAAATGAAGAAAAAGATTGTGACATTACAATGCTAAGTAAAACAAACATTTTACATATATATTTATACAACAAAACATTTAAAAAACAAAAAAGGGGACCTACCTCGAACTTAGTCGAGTTTCCTCTCTCAGCCCCTCAACCACAATCGTAGCCCCTCAATGTGCAAATGAGGGGCTTGCTGTTGTTTTTTGGATATTTAAAATACCGGGTAGACTCAACCGAGTCTAACATGACCGAGTACCACTCGGACCATTCTACCGGGCCATGTAGGTGTCACTCGGCATCGTGTGGTGCCCACGTATACTCGGTCGTGTTAGACTCGGCCGAGTTCGACTGGGCCGAGTCTAACTGGTTTGAGTAGTCAGAATTAGCCTAAAAGATGACAGATTATTATGCTTTCACCCTTATCCAAAATTGAATATAATTGACATACTAAAATATTCCAATATACTACATGAATATATGGACAACAAGGATAATCAGAAAGAACTTTAAACACAAAAACCAATGATAACCATCCAATCTTCATGATTCTGCACCCACTAAATATTATAGATGTACCAAAAGATGTACCACCATTACTAAAATAAGGATAACCATCGACAAATTATGTTACCATACAATACTACACAAGATAGATAAATTTTGTACATCACCTAGAGCACAACCATCCAATACATAGGTTTTGACATCAATGGCAACAATGACAACAACAACATCTCAAAAAAGGCATCTCCCTTCCAAATAAAGAAGAGTTATCTGGAACATTAATTTCACTAACGATACAACTATCTTGATCAAGTTGGAAGAGGTTAAGATGGAGGCCCTGATGGAAAAAATGAACCTCTTCTGTGCAACACTAGGGAGGAAAATATCATTGCTGAAGTTTGTCATGCTTGGGTGGAGTGCAAATCCTCCTCATTGGTTCTCTAAATACCCAATTATGTGGGGAGGTCTTGACCATAAAGTAAGGTACTTGGGTATCCTATTTTCTATTAACCCTAATTTGAAAGGAATGTGGAATTGGATCCAAGAGAAAATTGACAAAAAATGAAGAGGTGTAATAGGTAGTACCTAACTTTAGCAGGTAGAATATAGGTCTGTGAAAAAATTATGTCCCCATACAACAAATACTATTCTCCAGTTTGTTTGTTTAGTCAATATAAGTTCAACCATATTCAAAGGCATATACTAGACTTTCTTTGGTCAGATGGTAAGGGCAATAGAAAAAGGCATGCAATTAAGTGGACTTGGTGCATCATGAGTAAAAGCAAGGGGGGACTAGGACTAAAGGATATTAGAGTTCAAGGAATCTCCTTAGCAACAAACTTGATCTTCAGAAATTTACAAGGAGATGAGACTTGGAAGGTACTAATCGAGTACAACATTTCTAAGGTTGTCCCTAAATAAAACCATTCTTAGACTGGTCTCCTTGTTGCTTATATCATTGTTGGCTAGCTTCCTGTTAAACCTTATGGTTCAATGGTTTTCAAATATTTACGGAGAGCATGGGATACAATTAGGAAACATAAAGCTCATAAAGATGTTATTGATTCTAATAATAAAATATGTGGTGAGAGATCCATTTGGTGGAACTTGAAACATAAGGATAAATCTCTTGCATTGTTGCAAGGTTGCCTGACAAGGAAAGGGGAAAATAAAGGCCTCAAAAATTTCAACGACGTTATCAGAGGGGGGCACCCACTCTCCTAGAATGAGATTTGCATTGAGTTTTATATCCCTTACACTCAATGGAGAACCTACAAATCCTTAGAGAGGCTTGCATCCCCTTTTCTCTGCCCCCACCCTACGACTCTCAATCTGATAGATATACCCTCTTTTCTTGGCCCGATGGCTCTCTTCTCCCCGTGGTCTAAGCTAAGATATTTATTCATTTCTCGCTGACAATTTTGACATTATCTCCTACCTTGCTAACTCCTAGAACAATGTGCTTGACCCTCCTACTTGGCAGTCCATCCTCACCAGTATTTGGAGTAGGTCGATTGAGCCTAAGAAAATATTCTTTATATGGAGTCTTTTACTGCTCAAACTGCCTGTGCATAAATCAGATGGGGATCTAAATGTTTTTTTTCTTTGTAGGATTCTAGAAACAATGTCACATCTATTTTGATTATTTATTTGCAATAGAAGTGTGGAATTTATTTGACTTATCTATTGGCTCTAATATCAATTCATGGGAGGTCATTATATGACATGCCTTTACCTTAAGAAGGACTCTAAATTTTTTTTCTCTATCATCTATAGTGAAATTATTTGGTTTCTTTGGAATTTTAGGAATAATGAAAATTTAATGGTCATGTGAGCACTTACTGAGTCTCTTAGGAGACTCGTAGTTCACGAGATTGCTTGGTAGACATTTGTTACATTGAGGCTTGCCAGAGACAAGTTTGAGAGGATTCTTCAGGATGGCACTGTAAGAATTTTTACATGGGAGATTTCACATGGACATACCCAGACAAGAAGGACAAAGGAAAGAACCCCATTTGAGGAGGGGCTGGCGAATTTCATGGCCGAATTAGAAGAACAAAGGAGGAGACAAATAGAAATGACAACAACAACACCTGACATACCTGAAGCAGTGATATCCATTGCATTGGTAGTTTGAGAAGGAGTAGTAGTCCAAAATCCTATTGTGGTAGAGACAACAGTAGCTAAATGGTTGGATGGACCATTACCTTGGATTGCCTGGTTCAATGAAGATATAGGCAATGTTCCTTAGAAACTAATAGCTGAAAATGTGTAGAAAGATATATTTTTTATGATGTAAATACAAATATTTCTTGTGTCACATGGAAAAAATGTTATAGAACTTGTATAAGTTGTAATTTTGTATATCATATATAGTGGGCAACAATGCTAATAGAATCTATATAGATGGGATTTATGGCTTTTTGCTAGTCTTGGAAAAATCTTGGAAGTCTACCTATCTTATGTAATGAGCTCTTCTTATATTTAATAATGATAAAATTATTATTATTATAATGTTTAGTACTTGGTTCATTCACCTAGTGATTCATAATTTGGGTTTCCGCCAATTAAAAGTGATTATTATTATTTGTGAGAAATTAAATTTGATTCTTATAAAGTTAAGATGTAGATTTTTTTGTAGAAATTATTTATCTAATTGTTTAAAAGAATTTGTGTTATAAGAGTGGATTTCTCAGATTTGTAAAACATGACCACAATTTTAGCATTTTTTTAGTACATTTATAAAAAAATATTTGAATTTGAAACACCAAATTTGTGGAGGTAATTACGTTGGAAATGAGATTTGTTGGGAATATTTAGCTCTTACTCCATATATATTTCTTTCCTAGTGGTACAAATTTCACATAATGGTGAGCGATTTTTAAACAAACCCCCCAAACTCTCCACTACATGTCTACAATACATATGTCTTGCAAAAGTCTACCATGTTGAACTATTATTTGACTACCTCCAAATTGATATGTCATAATTCATCTATCAACTAAATAAAAAATAATGTTATTGCTATGCTATATGACACATGTTGTAGATAATCATTATTGTTATGTTACCCATAATCATTGTTGTTATATTACCAATAATCATTCATGTTGTGATATTGTTTAACTGGTGTATAAAAATATAACAAATCAAAGTATACAATATCATTAATCTTAACATTGTAATATATAATTTGAAATTATGAAAAGGCCACACAAAATCCCACCTCTTTTTTAGTGTCATAGTTTAATGTTAGGATCTCTTTAAACATAGCTACTTAAAAATTTCTTGGTTAATTTTTTTAATTAGGAACCTCTACAAGTAGATAAGTCTATAGTTTTTATAATAATAACCAAAAAATTGCTAGTCTCATTGTTTCTTAACAACAATCAAAAACTTGGAAGATCAAGTTTTTTTGGAAGATCAAGGAAAATTACTTGATTCGATTCCTAGCAAAGTGGATCATCTATCTAATGCTTTCCTTAGAGCCATTCCTTCGGATCTTGAAATTAAGAAGGTTGTATTTTCCTTTGAAGGAGAAAAATCCCCAGGTCTGGATTGGTTCCATCTGTTCTTCTTCCAACATTTTTGGAGCATTACAGGTAAAGATGTTTGTTCTGCTGTTAAGGAGTGTAACAGATGGATTTGGATTGTGTTACTAAAATGTAATATATAAGGTATAGAAATGATTGATTTGATTTATAGATTGTTTGTGAATTGATTATCTTGAAATGTAAGGTGTTGATGTGTAGATTATTCTTTGAATTACCTAGATTGTATTGGATTCTTTTAACCTTGATTGAATTGAAT